>VMDO01004778.1:0-120277 GCA_007922755.1 Pedetes capensis | reverse complement strand
CCACAATACAAAAGAAATTGATGTTTATAGAGTCTCATTTAATCAAAACTATATGAAATAACTTCAGCTCCACACAGCACAAAATTCCCTTTCTTTTCTAGATAATATTCCTTGTACTTATCATTTTGTTCTTTTAAAAATGATGGCAAATAATATTAAATTTACCCCCAAAATATACAATGGAATAAATTTTAAAGTTTTTTTTAAAGAACAACAAAAAAACCCCGTGCATTTCAAAAGCTCAGAAGTATGCCTGCCTATGAAAACTGCAGAGAAACCACAAGATTTTACTCAGCTTTCTGTTACTATACCAAATACCTGAGATACACAGCGTATAAAATCCGTACTTTGTGGTCAAGAAAGAAAAGAAAGAGGAAGAGACTAGGGCTCCAGGGTCCACTTCCAGGGCACACTTTCAGTGCCTAAAGACCACCCACTAGGCCCCACCCCAAAAGTTCTACCACCTCCCAGTAGCACTTTTTTGGGGACCAAGCCTTTGACACATGGATCTTTGGGGGTCAACTTAATATCCAAATTATAGCAGAGGCCATAACATGAGGACTTCTTTAGTTTTGCCACCTTGTCACAGGGAGGATCCATCTGCAGATTCCACCTCTTACCTGCTCCAATCAGCATCCTTTGCCTGTAGAGCTGGTCCGCAGCCCAGAGCTGGGCGGGGCTGTTTCCTTAGTGTCCTTCACATCTCAGCTTAGAGACCCCCTTGTTTCTGGCGACTTCCTTGACCACCGCTCTCTTCACCCGCCACCACCTGGGAACGCATCTTTTCTGGTGAGTGTGTTGCCTGTATCCCATTTGACCAAGAATGGCAGGACGGGGCGCCTTCATCTGCCCTGCTTGCTGCCATGGCCTCAGCGACACAGCAGGGCCTAAAGAGGCACTGAGGCCTGGGAAGTGAAGGAATGGCTCCTGGCCCCTGCTCACCTGCCTGTCTCACACTTGGCTGCTCCTTCCAGCCTCCACACAACCATATCCCTTCTCAGCCTCTCTCTTTGTGAGTAGGTGTCAAACCAGCAAATAGCATATGAGCACACTAAAATTTGAAACTTTCTCCTCCTAAAAAATCCCCAAGTTTATTCAGGTATAAGTGCGACAGCTGCCATCTGCATACCATGTTATCCTGAGTGTGACTCTCGGACGGGAAAATGTTCAGGAAGCTTCCATGCCGTTAAAATCCAGTTTCTGTATTTCAGGTTGACCTGAAAAAAGGATGTAAAGTTGACCTGGTGTTTAGCACAGAACGCTACAACCAGGAGGTAAGCCGCCACAGCTAGTGAAATATCCTTATTCATTTTCTGCTTTGATTTCTGTTTGTTCCCAAGAACTGCACAGCAGAGCTGGCAGGGATCAAGACTCAACTATTTCAGCCTCATGGCCTTATGAGGTTGCATTTAAAATCATCCCCATATCCGTCATCGCCCCCTTCCTTGGGGCCCCTGGGAGGGAATTTCACAGCTCCCTTGGTGTCACTCTCAGTGCCTCCAGGCCTTCAAATGACTCACTCTCAAATGTCAACTTGTTCTTTTGCCGTCAGCTGGTGCCATTTCTGCGCAGCCCAGGGTCAGTTCCTCGAGCTCCTGCAGAACAGGACGGCACCCATGTGTGCTCACGCATTCTTAGCCCCACTGCAACTCCCCCCACAGGAGCCCATGTGTTGCCAAGTTCCCTTTACCCCATTGTCAACAACAGAGCAAACAGAAAACTTCCGTGGAAATCAGAGCCAGATGAACTTTCCTGTGCTGGGCTAGGCGGGCAGCAGCCAGAACATGGGTGCAGAAACCAGCCCCGATTTTCTTGCTGGTGGTCTGAGTCCCAGCAGCCTGGGCAGAGCAGGCAGGCCTGGCATCAATGTCTCAGGGAGACAGAGCTTCAGGGGTCAAGGCGGACTCTCTGAACCCAGTGCCTCCGGAAGGATACGGCTCCAGAGCTCCTGACCGTAAAGCCAATCTGCATCTGATCTGTAGCCCTCGGAAACTGCTGAAAGGGTGCAGATTAGATTTGAGGATACAGGTGCTCTGACTTTATTTATTAACTTTAGGATTAAAACTTCTCAAAGGGCTGGGCGCAGTGGCACACACCTATAATAACAGTGACTCGGGAAGCAGAGGCAGAAGAAACACAAGTTTGAGACCAGGGGCAGTCTCCATAATTTACTGAGACGCTGACTCAAAAAGTAAAAAAAAAATGGGCTGGAGGTGCAGCTCAGTGGGTCCAGCACTTGAAAAGCATGCAAGCACAAGGCCCTGGGTTCAACCCGCAGTACCAAAAAACAAAATAAAACCTTCTTAAAGGAGTAGGAAAATGCTTTTGATTTCTAGTGTTGCAAACTGAAAACATTAAAGCTAAAAGGAGAACAATGACTATATTATCCTGACCGGCAATATGCTCCTCTGGACGGGACCCTGTGGATACGTTAAGGATACACGTAACTAACTGAAGTGCTCCCCTTCAGCAGGTAAAGGGGAGTTCTTTCATCTGTAGCAGTTGCTTTGATTTTGTGAAAGTGTCTGGTGGGGAGCAAAACAAAAGGGGGCCACTGTGCCCTGGAAATGGCAGACATCAGAGGGGCCCATAAGACCCCTGCTGCTGCCTGTTGGTCCTTCCCTTCCTGAGAATCCTCTTCACCTTTCTTCTGCGTTGCAGCAATAGCCAGCATCTTACTGCATCCCAGAAATTCCCTCCCACTCAAAACTGGCATTCAGGGGTAAAAGTTGCCCACTGGAAAGCCTCTTTCAGTTCCTTGAGATGTAGAAGTAGGCATGTTTAGGAGATCCAACCTTGGTTACAAGTCGTTTTCCTGTGCGTTTGTAAGTTTATTTCTAGTGGCTGTCTTCTCTGGGACTTCACTCTGTTTAAACAACTGCAAAAGTGAAACGAAGGTTGTTGCTTCAACTCCTCAACAAACCACATTCTAACAGGAGATCCTGACTGTGGGCCCGTCGAGAGGTTTGGGTGGGGCCATGACTGGTGGCCTTGAACTCTTCCTCATGCTGGGCCTCGTGTTGGTGGCATGAGCAAGGGAATTTTTCTGGGAATGGGGTCTCTGGCTTTTATGATCAGGTTAAGGAATCTGTGACCACAGGCATGAAGAAGCACTGTCCTAGATGTGAGTCAGTCACACCTCTGATGTCTAGCTGAAGCAAAGGTGTCTCTGGATTGGAAATAAATGAGGGTGATCCCAGAATTCCAAGGATGTCTCCATTTACCTAGGAATGCAAAAAAGCATCCCACAGTGAGTCAAATTAGTTGCATTTGGATGGTCTGCACCTCCCCTTGTGGACTAGATCTTGGACAAGGGAGATGGAGTTAGTACTGGCACTCTGACAGAAATGAATTCAAAGAATTCAAATCCTGGCCTACCACTTACTAGCCAAGACACAGAGCAGGTTCCTCTTTAAACTTCCATATCTCAGTCTTTAAATTTGGAACGAGAGAGGCTAATCCATAAGACAGCATGAAGAGGTTCTTTTTGTTAGTAGGAGCCAGCTCCATCTTTTAGGTCACGCTAGTAACCTTAACATCGAACACAGCATTATCCTGGCCCACAGCAGAGTGAAGTATCACCACCCGACAGGCTTGAGCTAAGCGGTGCTCAGCACACATCAATGGTGTTTCACCGGAATAGGGCCAGCATTATCATAGAAGGGCACAACCGGAAGACCAGAGCTGAAACAATAGCAAAGAGTGAAGGGCTGTGTTATTTCAACTGCGAGCGTGAGGAATCACTTTCTACAAAGCGAAAACCACAGCTGTGGATGCCACAGCATACCTGCCACACACAATGATCTCCTCTCAATCTTGGTGTGTTTGCAGGCTGTGGGGGAGGTGGGGGTGACGAGGAACCTTCCGTTTAATTCCAAAATCTTTACTTCAGGAAGGTGAGGAGCGTTTGGGCAAATGCTCTGCTCGAGTGTTTTTCAAGAATCAGAAGCCCAGACCAGCCGTTAATGTAACCTGTACCCGGCTCATTGAGAAAAAGAGAAGGCAACAAGAGGACTACCTGCTTTATAAGCAAATGAAGCAGCTGAAGAACCCCTTGGACATCGTCAGCATACCTGGTATGCACTGGCAGCTGGAATATCTATATTCAGGAATGTGTGTAATTACTAAATCTTAAAAAGAATGATCATTTAAATTTGTGTCCCTCGAGCGGCACTTTAATTCAGCCACAGACTGGGGTGTGCCTCATTATTTAAACAAAATGCAGAGGTGCTTTTTCTGCTTATCTCTTGTTCTTGTTAGGTGCCGTCGAGTCAGTATCCGACTCATAGCGACCCTCATAGGGTTTTCAATGGCTGTTTTGGGATTGCCTTGGGAGTGGATTGCCAGGTCCTTCTCCCATTTCTGTGGTGCTGGGAATCGAACTCAGGTCCTCAGAGACTGCAGAGCGGCGCTCCACCAAATGAGCTAAATCCCAGCCCTGGGTAGGAGGCTTGGGAACCATACATGACAAGACACACTGCAGTGCCTGCGCTCTGCCCCTCCCTCTGCACCAGGGCTGGTGAGTGGCGGTCCCACCATTGTGGGCTGCTGCGGTGGGGTCGTGTTTATCTCACTTCAGGTCAGTGACTAATGGGCAGCGGTACCGTCTCTAATAGATGGGCCCTGCTCTGTGGTGACTCAGGGGAATGGAGCAGAGCTCATTTGTCTGGCACTCGACAGAGTGCAGGGGCAGCAGCAGAGACTCAGCACTTACAGGCAAATCCAATTTCCCAAGCCGCAAAAGTCAGCTCTGGACGTGGACTTGGGTATTAAGGCTGACATGTGCCCTTTTCAGTGCTTTCCATCCCACAGGCCTTCAGGGTGCTCAGGTGCCCAGAGACTCCCCCACTGACAGCCTATCAAACCCATGTCAGCACAGCAGGCCCCGCTGCCTCCATTCCCGAGTGTATCTGTTCCCCCTTTATTGACACGACTAAATCTTCCTAAAATCTACAAGTAGAATACTGCTTCTTGAGTTTCTAAAATTCTGAGCCTTGGATGGTTCTCATGTAATAGTTCTCTGACAACTCAGATCAAATCCTGTGCCAAAGAATTATGAGGAGCAATGTTGTAATAGCTGTTTACACCCAGCATTGCTTGAAATAAGTGAGCTAATTACTGATGCTTAGAAGTCTATAGTAATTTAAGGGATCTTCTTTCCCTTTAGTTAGGGAAACAGGGCTTATCTATTCTCCTTAAGACATAAGTTTAAAAATTATATAAGACTTTTTCTTTGAATATTTGCCACAGGATCACTAGATTTTGGACACTTTTCAACAGCACAGGTTAACTAGATCTTGTTCAGTTAATAAGACCTATATATTCATAAGGGTTATTCTGTAAGTTTCAGAATGTGACTACTACAAAACTTCCAAAAATCTTAATAGAAGGCACGTTTTCATCAGGAAAAATTACAAGTTCTGCTCTCGTTATAAATTCAGATTCAGCAGAAACACTTAGTAGTGCTATTGATAGTCTGCTCATATATGCAAAATTGCCTACTTAAAATAAAAAAGGTTTGGTTTTAGACTGTTGTTGTTAGGTGCTCTTGAGTCATGTCTGACTCATAGTGACCCTCCCAGGGAATTTTTCAGGATTACTTCGGGAGTGGATTAGCACATCCTTCTCCCGTTTTTGCAGTGCTGGCGGATCAAACTCAGGGCCTCAGAGAGTGCAGAGCAGCACTCTACCAACTGAGCTAAACCCCAGCCCAGTTTTAGATTAAGTGAGTAAAAACTATGAAATCCCTGGAATAGCTAGTTCAACTCTTAGCAGATTCTATTCAATATTTAATCAATCCAAGGTATTGGAAAGTTATAGTATGATTTGTAAGATCTAATCCTTGTTCCACATTGCTTTTCTGTTTAGAATATAGTTATCCTGTTTTTATCATGAATAAAAATATCACTCTGTCTAAAAAGTTCAAAAGCTTCCCATAGATAACTCTTAAGTATAATTTGTATAGAGAAAGACAGAAGGGCTATCTGCAGTGGTATGTTGACTTTAGAGTCCTACCTTACATAATGTTCTGAAATCTTAGTGGTTCAGATGCTCACCCCATGGAGAAACAACAAAATCATTCAAAAAAGGCTACACTCTTTTCAGAAAGACATCTGAAACATATTTTCTACAGCCACCTACATTAAAATGGTCACAACTCTCTCTTGATTAATATACTAGCAGAAAAATGACAACCAGGTTAAAGAACTTACATAGAATGGTCAACGAAGAGTAGTAAAGTGCTCAATTCTAAGTGTGAAGGAGCGTGGATGCTAGTTAACAAGAAAGCATTATAAGACCAAAATCGCAGAGGAACCAGGTAACAGTGAAGGATGACAATGCAGGAAAACTCACATCTTTCTGCACTGATTGTCATTTTTCTGCCAGTGTGTTAATCTGCTTTATTTTCAACATTTTTTTTTCCTTACCAAAACACACTCCAAGTGCGAGGCCTTCACTGCCACTCAAAATTCATTTCTAATTTCTCATTGCACTCTACTGAACAGCTGTGTGGAAGCTGCTCCGTTTCTTCAAGCACAGAGCACATGCTGGCCTCGTGTACCTGCAGGAGAGTTCGCCTCTGCTTTACTGAGAAGATGACATTAGTTTCTGCAACTTCTATCTACCTCACAAGGTCTCCCTTCGCCAACTCTCTCCTTTACTCTAAGGCTCCTTCTGTTTATATGCCCTTGGTCGTAGTTTCTCTGGCTTCTTCCATGGTTTTACCCCATCAATATCCTTCTCACCTCTGAAGCCTTGCATCTACCAGTTTCTGCTCTTGCTCTACAGAGATGGTCAAAGCCAGCACTCCATCAGCCAATGACCTCATTGCCCACCCTCCTCATTCTGTCTGCTTTTTAAAAGGATATTCTATTCACACTGCTTCACCCTCAGCTGCTTCTCTTCCTACCTGGCTTCTACGGAACATACATCACTCATACAACAGTATCTCAGCTCACCCCAAACCACTCAGATCCCCAAAACCCAAAGGGCTTTCTTGGTCCTTCTCAATATGTCTACAGTTATTTTACATCATCTATTCCTGTGGCAGAGAAAGACCTGGCAATCCACTCCCAAGGCAATCCCAAAACAGCCATTGAAAACCCTATGAGGGTCGCTATGAGTCAGATACCGACTCGACGGCACCTAACAACAACAATTCCTGTGGCTTTCTAAACTCCGTACTCAATGCCTAATTGTACCTAATACCAAACTCCACTTGCTTTCATCTGAAAGCTTTGCACACTCTAGCCTTTACATGGTGGGTGGTAGTATTTTTCTCCTAGAGTTTGGCTAGAAACTCTGGTCATTATCAACTTATCTCCTAACATTTAATAGGTTGCCCCTTCCTCTCAAGCCTACCTCCAAAAGCATCTAGGACCCATCCTGTCATCTCCAAACCCACTGCCACCATCCTTCACGCCTGCAGTACTTCTTCTAGGACAACTGTAACAGCCTCCTGTCCAGTCTCTCAGATTTTGGACCCATCTGTTCTCCTGTCTGTCCCACACATAGCAGCTCAAGTCATCTTCCCACAATTACTGACAGTCAAGGCCACATCCAGCCTGACACTGCACGTAGGCCATTCTTAGTAGGAAGCCAGTCACTGAGTCTGAGCTCACCCAGTGCTCTCTTGCCTTGGTGTCACCCTCTCACTTGTGTGTATGCCCCACTCCCACCTACACAACAGATTCAAAGCTGACAAAATCTCACCTCTGTGACTCCTTCCCCAACCTTTCCAGCCCAAAGAACCTCCCCCTGCCTGTTTGCCCTCAGCTCTCTCCTGTCTCAGGGAATGCACTGGCTGTGTTTCTGTGTTGTCCACATACGGAGGACATGGACTCATCTTTGTATCTCTCACAGCACCAAAGACATCAAAGAATAACCCTTGAATTACCTACCTTATAAATCAGCCAAATAAAGTTCTATCAGTAAGTACAATTTATGCTAAGAACTAGTTTACCAAGAAGAATTAGTTCCCTAATAAGATCGCTGCTATTCCTCATATATTGGGCTATTATGGGGCCTTAATGTAGACTGTCTCCATCAAATTGCATTAAATGATGATCCAGTTATCTTATAAATTATTCACTGAAATTTGAATTTCTAAAGGCCACAAAAGGTTAATCATTCTGGCCTTTCCTCTAGTAGTCTGACTTTAAGTAAGTTTTTGAAAAATGTAAGCTAAAATTAAAAAATTTCCAATCCAAAAACAATGCCACAGGAAAAACCCATCTGATTTTTTGTGTTCAAAAAAAGTGACAGAGATCAATATACTGATTAGCTTTCAAGCCACTGATTAGAAGACAAAGACATTTGGTAGATTAAGAAGCAAAGACCATCACACTGACTTTAGACCCAAACTAGCAGGTAATATGGAGAAGATCAGTGGTAGACTTTTCAACCTAATTAATAATGATTTTCAACTAATAAAACTTAGGTTAACTTATAGTATCATTGTGGCTCTTATTTTGTATGTATTCCAGTGCAGCAAATAACCATTAAATTGTTTTATAACAGATTTACTCAGCATGGCAAGCCAAAGCATGCAATCTCCGTACTAATGCAGAAACACATGTCCAACTCAAGGTCCTACTGTGAAAAAGATGATCTGATAAATTTATTTCATTACTGAAAACTCTGAAATTTTATCTTAAAAATGCCTTAGCATAAATGTGCTGTTTCCCCCTTCTCAGATAGTCATGGACGTATTGATCCCTCATTGAGACCCATCTGGGACCTGGCTGTTCTTGGCAGCTCTTACGTGATGTGGGAAAAGACAACCCCGTTTTTACACTACTACCTGGCCCAGCTCAGTGGTGTGAAGCAATGGGTAAGAAATCTGAATTAACAGGTACCACGAGAGAGCCAACCAATATTAAGTTCTTAGACTAAACTCCTGTGAATCTCTAATTTCATGGCAAAAGTTTTCATTGCACTTCATGCATTCAGCAAATATTTGAGTGCCTACAATGGACCAGGTATTGTTTTAGGGATTAAGGATGTAACAATGAACAAAAATCACAATGTTGTTGCCCTCACTGAGATTAATTCTAGTGGGAGAAGAAAGACAGGGAAATAATTGTTGTTGTTGTTGTTGTTAGGTGCCGTTGAGTTGGTCTGACTCATAGCGACAGAACTATGTACAACAGAAAGAAACACTCCCTGACACTATGCCATGCCTGGCAGTATCGTCAGTGCTTCTCTGCTGTTCGTAGGGTCTCCAATGGCAGATTGTTTCGGGAGTGGGCTGCCAGGTCCTTCTCCCTAGCCTGCAGCACCTGGTATTCCCAGGTGGTCTCCCTTCCAAGGACTAACCAGGCTGACCCTGCTTGGCTTCCAAGATCAGGTGGGATCAGATGCCAGGGTGCTAGGGCTGCAGATAGTGAACTAGTAAACAAGTATGCATCAAATGGTGATGACACATTCTTCTCTATGGAGAAAAAGTAGGGAAAAGAGAATGCATGATCTTGACAGAAGGACTACTTACGTAGTCAATGTAAGGCTAATTTGAATCGAGGTGACATTGGAGCAGAGACCAAGGGAAACTGGGAGTGAGCCATGCCCTCGTAAGGGAAGAGAATCTCAAGCAGAGGAAACAGGCGGCACTGTGGCTGCCATGTTGGAGAAGGGGTAGTGGGGCCAGGACGGTGGAGCAGAGAGCGCGGACACTGCCAGATGAGCTGCGATGGAGTGAGGGGAGGGCTTTTGTTCCTATCAGGCCTTGGAGGCCACTGGAAAGGCCTCAAAGAGAATTTTCGCTCTCTTCCCTGTTAGAGAATTTTTAGTAGAGGACTGATGTGATATGATGTGGACACAGGATCATCCTGGCTCTTATGCTGAGGACAGACCATAGGAAGCTCGGGGAGGAAGCAGAAAGACAAGGAAAATACTGCAGTAATCTGGGCGAGGCCGGGTAGTGGCCTGGGCCAGGGTGGAAGCAATAGGGATGGTGAAAAGGGTTTGGATTCTGGTATTTTGCTCATGGATTAGAAATGGACATCAGAAAATGGTAAGAATTAAAGATGGTTCTTTGGACTTAGTCCCAAAAGAAAACCAAGAGTTTATATTTACTGATTGGGGAAGACTACAAAAGGAAGAGATTTAGGGGGAATTGTCTTGATTTGTGGCATTCTGAATTCAAAACTAAGAAGAGAATCTGTGTAGTCATCTAGACATCAGAGGCTGAAGTGCCGGGGAGAGAAATGGGTTGGAGTCATGACCATGTGGACAGTATTTAAAGCCACAGCCTGAAGAGATCACAGGTAGTGGTATAGACAGAGAAAGGAAGTCATGTAAAGACTGAATCCTGGCCTCTTCTAGTGTCAGTCTTCAGACAGAAGCACAGAGTGCACCTGGAGGGCAGGCAGAGAGCAGCAGCTAGACATTGAGGGAAAAGGGTGCCCAGGTTGGAGGGAGCGAGCGGACATTCTCTGTGCTCTGGCTTCCCTGTGGAAGAGGCAGAGTCAGCAGCAGAGAGGGAGGATGGGAGGAGTCATAGATTGTGGGCAAGAACCGTGCAGCCCTCTGGGCCCTCGGAAGGTTTGCGTTCAGAGGACCAGCTATCCTTGGCTCCACGGGTGTGGGCACAGAGCAGGCAAAGAGCTGGGCTTAGCCAGGGTTGGGATTTGTCAGGCAAGTGTGGTATGTGGAGAAAGGGACATTTCCAGAGTAAACTGAACCAACTCAGAGAAGCAAGTTGAATCAATCCTAAGTACCAGTTAAAAGAATTTTTCTTCATGGATTCACCCATGAATGGATCATCAGTGAGTATTTTCTGAGTACACAGATTTGCCTAGCATTAAGCCAGCATTTTTAATGCTAATAATAGTTTGGCATGCTTTCTAAAAGCCACTTGTAAAACAGACATCAACTAGATGGTAGTTTTTTCTCCTCTTTCCCCCCTCATAGAGTGCTTTTTAATAGGAACTAGTATCTAACTGATTGTTGCGATACTACAAGTCAGGATACGGCACTAGTTCCTTTGCTGGACAGAAGCTTCTCCCTTCCCTCCTCCAAGTGCACATGGGACAGTGAGAACCTATGTGTAAACCACACGGATTAAAAAAATGAGGGGCAATGGCCATTGAGTAAAATAATTATTTTTTTACTTTGTAGGGTTTGAGTTTTAGGTAAATAATGGTTGAAAATGTGTCTGACTTGCTGGGTCACCCAAGGCAAATCACATAATCTCTTGTTGTTAGGTACGGTCAACTCATAGCAAGTTAGATGTTCAATGGCTGTTTCAGGATTGTTTCAGGAGTGGATTGCCCCATCCTTCTCCCATTTTTTTGTGGTGCTTGGGATCGAACCCAGGTCCTCAAAGAGTATGGAGCAGTGCTCTACCAACTGAGCTAAACTCCAGCTCCACTTAATCTCTTAGGGCATATTAAATGAGGACTTAAAAATTTACTGAAGAGCTGAGAACCCTGGTGGACACCCATAATCCCAGCATCTTGGGAGGCTGAGGCAAGAGGATTTTGAGTTTGAGGCCAGCGGCAGCCTGTATAACTCAGTGAGACTCTGTCTCAAAATGAAAAATCAAAAAGGGCTGGGAGTGCAAGTCCATGGTGCAGCCTTGTCTAGCAAGAGCAAGGCCCTGGGTTCAATCTCCTAGTACTGGAAGAAACAAAATAAAATAAAAAACCCCACACCTCCAACCCCCACAGAAACCCTGATTGAAGCCCTTGAAACTAACATAGATCTCCGGGGCACTGGTAAATTTGGTTTAAAATCTGATGTGCAGTTTGGGTTGGAATTCTCTTAAAGAAAAGCATTGTATGCCTGCATCTACATAGATATTCAAATTCGGCTATTTATTCACCTCTAAGGACTCCCATGGGCTGGGATTTAGCTCCGTAGAGCACTGCGCTGCAGTCTCTGAGGTCCAGAGTTCAATTCCCAGCACTGCAAAAATGGGAGAAGGACCTGGTAATCCACTCCCAAGGCAATCCTGAAACAGGCAGCCATTGAAAACCCTATGAGGGTTGCTATGAGTTGGATACTGACTCGACGGCACCTAATGGCAGCAACACAGCAAGGACTCCCATGATTTTTCAGCAACAAAAGTAGCAAGCAAAACAAGCAAAGATTTTTTTTTTTTTTTAAAGTCTCTAAGAGCAAAGGGTCTAAGTTACTGTCTGGGAGACCAGCAAAAGGCTCATAAGGCTGCTAAATCCAACATAGCACAGAGGCAGGAAGTAAAAGCAGGTGCTCATTAAAAGTATAGGGATTATAGTTTCCAAAAAATTTCTAAGTGGGAATTACTATCTTTATGTTCAAGGTTAAACCCATCCTTTAATGCAGCTGTGTAAGGAAATGTAAGCTTGTAATCCATAGCCCTCAATGAACAAGCCCTGAGAGAAGAATGGGCAAAGAAAGGAAGGGCTGAAATACAACTATAAAATAGGACCCATCTTACTAGCACTTTTTATTTTTGACAGGGTCTTGCACAGGCTGCCTCTGCCCCTGAACTTGCTATCCTCCTGCCTCAGCCTCCCGAGTTGCTGGGATTACAGGCATGTACCACAGTTATTTCTTTAGCACTCAATAATAGATGTCATTCTCAGTACCACAAGGACTAGGCCAAGGACAGGGACATATATTTGCTAGAAAGAAAATGGATAAGGAGGTTCCCTATACCTTTAGCCTTGAATTTGACTTGAGAAAACTAAATCACATGTTGTTCCACTTCTTATCAATTGGTGTTTTTTACGCACCCCAAATTGTCTAACTAGCAGCACATAACTCTGCGAGTTCAAAACTTTACCCTAACTTGAGGTCTCCGTTATAGAAATCACCTACCTATTCTGCTGAGAAATCTATTTTTATCAGCTTATATTAATAATTTATGGGAGACGGGCCCAGCAACCCACTCGCAAAAATCAATCTGCCACTGAAAACTCCATGACAGCAGAGAAGCACTGACAATAGTGTTTGCCAGGCTGTACTCAGGGTCGCTTTGAGTCGGATACCAACTCGACAGCACCTAACAACAACAACAACATATTAATAACGTAAGTCTATTTACTCTCCACTGAAATCACACTGGTTCTGCTAGAGATTATTCCCTGTTTTATTTAGGGAGAGGGTGGGATATATTGGGTCTTGAGTAAAAAGGAACAAATAAAATACTTCCAATCTGTTTCTAGGGAGATTAAAGTGCTGAGTTACCAAAAAGCATAACAATAAATCACCATCAACTTGGACTACAAGGATTTGGCATTTGTGTTGATTTGACCAGAAGTCAAATGGATGATTTCTGAATAATATTAAAGATAGCAGTGTAAGGGCGTGTTTCAGTAACTTTATTGAAGAAGGTGTTGATCAAATAGTACAGGGTTCCCAAGCATTATAACTACTCAAATTTTTGCATTAAAAATGGTTAATACTGTGTTTTTAGCAGAATAGTTGGCCAAAGGTGTTGGGATCCTATTATTTCTCTTAAGCCTTACCTCTTTTTTGCCATGATTTCCTTCAGAAATGTTGCTTTGAAAATCAGCATAAGGCAGCACTGTCCAGAAGCTGGGCCTGGAGGCATAAGCCTGTAGTCCTACCACTCAGGAGTCTGAGGCAGGTGGATCAACAGCATGAGATATACATCAAGACTTTGTCTCGAAAAACAACAAACAATAACAACAACAAAAACCAGAAAGCATTCTCCTGAAAAAACACTTTTAAATTTATAAGTAAAAACAATTTTTAAATTATAAAAAGTCAGGTCTTGAGAAAATACTACAGACAGCACAAAAGGCTGAGACTGTTAAAACAGCAGCTAGCTGGTGTGGAATATCATGGGGTAAATACCCATTTCCTTCCAAGGTCGAGATACTCATCAACCAAGGTCAAATAAAGCTAAAATACATCCCCTAAAACAGTAATACCAGACTGATGTCTCCCCTGGTGTCTATGGGAGATTGGTTCTAGGCTCTCCCATAACAAAATCCATAGATGCTCAAGTCATTTATATAACATGGCTTATCTGCATTTAACCTACATTCTCCCATATACTTTAAATCATTTCTAGATTACTTATAATACCTAAAACAATGTAAATGCTATATAAATAGTTGTTATACTATACAGTTTAGGAAATATCGACAAGGAAAAAAGTCCACACATGTTCAGTACAATTTCTTTTAAATATTTTCAAATCTTGGTAGGTTCCACGCATGGATGTGGAGCCCACAGATATGGAGGGCTGACTATCTGGAACCACCTGTAACGTGTTCTCTTATGAGAGACAGTGAATTTTCTCTGATGAATTCTGATTTTGCAACTCGTGCCTTAGACATTTGCTTTGAATATTCCTGAGTATGCTGCCAGGGAGGAGACCTACCCAGTAATGAAAAGCCCCTGTGTAAAAAGCAGTCTATTTCTGATTCATCCAGGTCTTTTCTAGTATTTTCTCCCTACAGCAACCTCTTCACCTGCTGCAAATTTCCTGGATTAAAAGTATCTCCATCAATGGAGACAATGGGAAGAGAAACCTAATACTAAGCTCTTTTTGCTTTTTCAAATTCTTTAGGAGTCTCAGTAAAAACCTGGTAGAAGACTAAAATTATATTCCAAATTGAGGATTTTTTCTTAAAAAAAAAAAAAAATTCCTCTTCCACCCTTAACATGAAAAACAGGAAATGTCAAAAAGAAAATAGGAAATTGACTTAGTTGTTACTGAAATTTATAGAAATCAAGTAAATAAAAGAGGTAGGACCAACTACCTGCCTACTGAAAAATACCTAATACATTGGGTTTAGAAAAAGTCTCATATAGCATTCATGAAGAATGTGGGCACTGAAGTCAATAGATCTGGCTTTGAATCCTCACTTGTCACTTACTAGTTGTAACCTCAAGTGACCTCTTCTGTAAAATCAGGCTCAAGATACATAAACTAGAGAATATGTATAGTACCCAGAAGAGAACCTGGCCCATGGTAGGCATTCTAGAAATACTTGTATCAGTTTGAGCTGCATACACAGTCTTTAGGTAACGAAGGTTGCTAAAAGATTCTCCCTACCCCCACAGACCTCAGCCTCCATCAAAAAACTACAAATAGCAGAGAGAAAAAGTAATAAAAAATTCAAGCAGGCTTTCATACACCTCAGTGACCAAACCAACATAACAAAGACTTCCGTATCTTAATGCAGAATACTCTACCAAAGGAAGGCTAAAATCTAAAAGGCAGCAGGACAGCCAAGACATCCAGCCAAGAAAAAATGTATATGACATAAACTTCCCAAATCTTGAGCTCCTGTAAACCCACTGTATGTTATACTAACTCTTTCTTTCTTCCTCTAGAAAACTAATGATGATGCAATTGATTTCGATTATACTGTTTTACTTCATGAATTCTCAACACAGGTAAGATACAAAATTGTAGGTAGGATGGTTTTTACCTTAAGATTTTGTAGGTTGTAATATTTAGAACTTTTATTTCCTAGGAAATCATTCCCTGTCGTATTCACTTGCTCTGGTACCCTGGCAAACTACTTAAAGTGAAGTACCGTTGCCAAGAGCTACAGGGCCCAGAAGAAGCCTCTGGAACTGAAGAAGGATCCGCTGTGGCACCAAAAGAGCTCAATAATTTCTGAAAAGAAAAAATGATCTGCTTATTGCAAATTCTAGACAAAATGACTCCACTGGCCTAAATTATTACTCCAGTACAAGGGCTAAGGTCTACGCATTCTAGAAAGCCTGTGATTCCAAGTAAATAGTCAAAAATTAAAAGATGTTGGGTTGGTTTTCAACTGGTCTGCTTTAGTTTTTAATTCTGAGAGCAGGTGCACACTGAACTCTGTTCAGTGCTGAACAGTCACCGCACATTCCTTAGGGTTTCAGCCCTAAAAATGTAAAATCTAGTCAATCAGAATATGCTGCAAATGTATCAGTAATTGTTTCAAAAAATGGTTCCATCTCAATTTGTATTTTTCATATTTTGAACATATATTATAGCTATTTTATGTTGTTAAATTGCTCCTTCCAAGTATATCAGCAAATATATTTTCAATGAACGCAAACTATAGGAAGATATTAACTGTTACAGGAATTTTACTGTATTTTATTTTAGGCAGACATTCCTTTTAAATTTGATATCAACTTGTAAATAAATGTTTATGTTTCTAAATAATAAAATGTGTTTGGAGAGATTTGTATGCATAGGCAAAATTAAGTGACATACGTTTTAATACTGCTTGATTCAAAGTTTACAAATAGTAGAGTGTTTCACCAGATAAAGTTGTCTACAAATGTGCATTAAAAGAAATACTGATTTAACTGAAAGTATAGCAAAAATTTATAATTTTTATTTTAAGGACAACTTGGACCCAGTGTTGGCCTGAGTAATTTATAAAAGCAAACATAATATGCACCATAATCAAATTCAGTGGAGAACCTCCTCCAGGCAGGGGGAACTGATCCAGGAAATGTTGCCATTTGCCTTTCAAAATTATTATCATTTAATGGAACACTTATATCAGTGTCTAAAAGACTTCAGCCAGGTTCCTTGGCCAGTAATTGATTAGGAAGCATCAGCCTTAAAACATAACAAAATACAGATGCACCTTGACTTATGATAGGATCATGACCCAATAAAGCCGTCATAAGCCTAAACTAAAAATAGTGTATACATAAGCTGAAAATCTGATCCACCTAACCTACCGAACATTCTGGCTTAGCAACACCATAGAGTTGGACATTCACCTTCATGCCTGTGTGCCTGACTAGGAGTGGGGTCTTGCTGTTTCTCTCCAGCATTTCCAGAGTATCAGACTGCATACTGCTAGCTTGGGAAAAAATAAAAATTCAAGTTTCTAAGGACAATTTCTTCTGAAGACATTTTCACACCACCGTACAGTTGACAACTCTTTAAGTCAGTTATCATTAAGTAGAGACTGTATTATTTAGTCTGCACTATTAGAGAGAAGTTTGTACTAAGGAGAAAAATGTTAGATGTGGACTTTTGCAAAATAAAAATAAGCAAACTTAATTATGTATTTTTCTATTTAAAATCCCAATCTGTTATATTTGCATTTGTTGTTCCCCACATCCACTTTGAAGTATCCTGAAGCACTGCAGCGACCATTTAAAGAAAACCTCAGCAATACCATCTATGTGATTATGAAGAGAAAGTACTTTTTCTAAAATACCAAAGAAACAATCTATAATGATTAAATCAGGCCAAGATTAAGAGATAAACTCCTGTATCTAAAGTTCCTTAAATGATCTTTAAAAATACATTCCAAGACCATTATTATAGCGTATGCAATGAGCTGTGAGCTTTAATCATTCTTTTAGTATCACATTACCAACTAGCAAGGGGCCATTACGTGGCATTTCAGCTTTCTCCAAGTCCTCATTCTCAAACAGGCATCTTCCGTTAGAGATTAGGCTCAAAAAATGTGACCGTAGTTCAACCAAGTAGGGATCCTAAGGCAACCCTTACGCAGATTTATTTCAGTGTAATAGATTATGGAGAACTGTATACAAATAACACGCAAACACAATTACCCAACTTGTAAGTTTACAAAACCACAAAAATTAAACCAACCTAAAATTTCTCAGTATCACCCTTAGAGCATCTTTTCTAACACAAACTCTACAACTGCTGACTTGATTTTATCACCACAGATTTCACTAATTAGCAACAGAAAGTACTTCATCTTCCTTGGTATGAAATGAAAACCATAAACTCCCTAATCCCCTGTTTTCATTAAGAGTATAGATTCTTCTGAATCATTCAGCATTCAGTGACAATTAGACCCAACAGCACATTCATCTAATCTCTTTAGAACTTTCAGAATTTTAAGATAAAAACAAAATAGTACCAGGATTTTGCCTTCATTCAATTTTATTCTACTCATAGTTTCAGTATTTGTCTGCATCATAAATTGCTAGAGGTTAAAGAAGTTCATTTGAAAGTAGGTCGAAAACTTTTATATTTGCACTTGAATGTTAGTCCTTAGTGACATCTTAGGTTATCATGCCAATTTTTCTCAGCTTAGAAAATTCTCGCCTGTTTTGAGACTCTTCCTAGCTTTCAAAGTATAATCATCATCTAACATGCTGCCTGGCACTTATTCAGATGGATAAATAAATGGATGCTCACATAGATTTTCTTTGAACGTAATTAACTTATTCTAATCATGCACCAGAGTATTATTTGAAGACACTTTAGTAGCAATGAAAGCCCCAATTCAACAATTCATAGTTTTAGCAATGCAAAAAGCTATCTTCTATAAAGGGACACGTTGCAACACGTCATGATTTATTCCTTCCCGGTGGTGGCCAAATTTAAGACTTATATGAAAAACATTAAAATATGAAATATCCTCAACTTTACAACTGATTGGATTTTAGTGATTTCACAAACTATTCAATCTAAGAGTGAGCAGAAAAGTATAACAAAAATTGACTATGTCGTTAAAAGCAATCAGATGAAGAACCAGTAGCCCAAATTCTAATATCTCACACAAGCAGATTAATAATATAATATAAATTGCAAAAACCTTTCACTTCATGTCTTGGGCCTATGTTCAGGTCACACTGCAGTGGTCTTTAACGTTGAATGCATATTGGAATCATCTGGAAAGGTTCTGCAGAATCTATCTGGAGGTGGGTGTGGGTGTTTCTTTAAAAGCTCTCAGGTGACTTTTAAAGTGCAGTCAGGACTGGCCACCCATGCAATACTTCCTAGTGCTGCCACTACTTTCCACCACAAGTGATACTGTCTTTTCATGCTACAGATTCTGGCTGGCATGTGGTCTTCACTAGGTATCACTAAGCTAATGCGTTAGTAAGAGATGTGGGTTCTGGTCCTGGATCTGTCCCTACGTGGTCCTGTTCACAAGTTATTCCCCTCAGCTGGGCCTGTGTCACTGCCTATGAAATGCTGGTGACCGATCAGATACCTACGATCTTTTCTGACACTATAACTTTATAACCAGAATATCTGACAAGTTAAAAACATGTCCAAATTTATCCTTCTTTGTAACTATTTTCAGAAGCCAGAGAGACCATGCTAAATTCTATGAAAGTAATTCCTCATTGGGGACAATGCTCAAAGTAATCATGAATGGCACATGGTACTGATGAAATGCGAAAGCAACCACACTTTTCAGACTTGATGCTACTGCAGCAACAGACATATTCATGGGAGGAATGTACTTCATGAATAATTATAACTAAAGTATCCATCTGAAAACTTAATGAGCTATATAGTATTGGAAAAATTTACCTTCTCTGTACTTTTGCTTCTTCTATTGCAAAATAGGACATCATAGTACTTTCTCTCATGGGATTATGAGAATTAGATAATGCATTTAAACTACTTAGCAGATTCTTGAAAATATGTGCTGAGTACTTTTTAAAAATATTTTTTCCTCAGAAATCATAAAGTCAAATCTATAAATCAAAAAAACCACAAGAATTTAAAATCATTTATTTTACTTCTATTATCCAATAAGGATAATAGACTATGATATGTTTATGACCTCAGATAATTTTGGAGTGAAATTTTTTTTGTGGTACTTGGGGCTGAACCCAGGTCCTCATGCATGCTTTGCTAGTGCTCTACCACTGAGCTACACCTCCGGCCCCTTTGTTATTCTTTGAGACAGAGTCTCATTAAGTTATGCTGCAGGCCTCTAGCCTCAAACCTGTGATCCTCCTCGCTCTGCCTCCCAAGTCCCTGGGATTACAAGTATACACCATCATGCCCAGCTGGGTGAAGAAATTCTGAACAGTACGGTAGAAGTGCCCGGGAAAATCCAACTTATTCTGGAAATAAAAGGTTAACAAAAGTTCTTGCATAATCTCAACAAATACAATATACGATAGACTTAGACTCAAGTCTAACTAGCATTTAATACATGAATGAATAGATGGGGCAGCAACTCTATAAATTATATTTTATTATTTAGGGGTACAGAAATCATAAACATAAGAATAGCATATATAAGAATCTGTTTCTTACTTCATATAGGACTATAAGTACTCCTACAACAAAGGCAGTTACAAATTTGCATAAGCCAATATTGAAGCAGAGCGGCTAGAAGTTTAGCTAGTATTTTAATAGCCCAATGAAGAATCTAAAAAAAAGTTCTCTACTAAGATCATGGGCTGAGGTTTAGCTCAGTTGGTACAAGACTGCTCTGCACTCTCTAAGGACTCGGGTTTGACTCTCAGCACTGCAAAAATGGGAGAAGGATGTGGCAACCCATTCCCAAAGCAATCTCGAAACAATCAGTGATTGTAAACCCTATGAGGGTCGAGATCAGTCCACATGACTCAACGGCACCTAAACAACAACAGTATGATCACATGGAATCTACTCTTAAGCAGAAAATCCTGCCATTAGTCACACCAAGGAGGGTCATGATATACAAAATTTACTTTAAAGTCTTCAGCAAAATAATGTTTAAAACACAATGTATGAGACATAGATAACAGGCAAACAAATTATTATTGCTAAGCAAACTGTTATCAGAATTGCTCATTGTTGAATCTAGATGGAAAGTATATAGCTGTTCCATGTACTATTTTTCCAGCTTTTCTGTATGTTGAGAATTCTCATGATAAAAAAAAGTTGGAAGTTTATATACATTCTAAGCTTAGAAGTACAACTGAAATTAGTCTCTTCTTCCCTTAAATATATATTAAATATATTTTAGTAATCACATTGTGAGATTTTTCAGTGAACTATAAAACCAATCAAGAGAGCTGAGACATACAAAGAATTATCTATGCAGATAACAGAAGATCCAGAATGTGAAATAGGATCTTTGCATATAGTAGAAGCAGCTCAATGTGAAAAGGGGCCTCTAAAATTTGTTTCTACAACCTGAATTCCTTCCATAGGAACCTATCATATCTTCGCCTTACAGATTTAATTAAAGTTACTAAACTCAAAATCAGGAAAGTCAGTTCTTGGCTTTTCCTTTTTTAACAGGAAGTTGACCGGTAGCTTCCAAATACTTATGAATGAGGTCTTCTTGTGTGGATGGCAAACATGGCTGGTATCTGCAATACTCCATTGTGTATTCTCCCTTTCCCTAGGAGAGAGAAGGGGGAGATTTTTGTTTGTTTTGTTTTGTTTTTTTACAACTATCAAGTCATGCAAGTCAGTATTTCACAAATTCAATTGTTTTGTAGGGTAGTCTTTAGCACTATAATGTCAAATGGGTGTGAAAGCTGGACATTGAATAAGGGAGACTGGGAGAAGAATTAATGCTTTTGAATTATGGTGCTGGAGGCAAATATTGAATATATTATGGGCTGACAAAAGAACCAACAGATCTGTCCTAGAAGAAGTGTTGACTAGAGTGCTCCTTGTAAGTAAGAATGGCTAGACTGTGTCTTATGTATTTTGGACATGTTGTCAGGAGGGTCCAATCCCGGGAGAAGGACATCATGTTTGGGAGAGTGGCAGGTCAACGAAAAAGCAAAGATCCTCAACTAGATGGACTGACACAGTGGCTGCAGCAATGGGCTTAAACATAACAAAGATCATGTGCCTGGCACAGAACTGGGGAGTGTTTCATTCTGTTGTACATAGGGTTGCTATGAGTTGGATCTGATTTGATGGCACCTAATAACAACAACAAACTAACTTCACTTTAAAATTACTTACCTCTGTGCATGACCTAAGCTCGGTGGAATAACCAAACATATCATTGAGAGGGACCTAAAAACAAACATAATAGAAATTTTAGCATTCCTTGTTGAAAAATATTTGAGAAAATGAAGCGATGAATTTGTCATTTAATGTCTTAGATTTCTACTGACCGCTTTTGGTTTAAAAGAATTCAAATTGAAGACAAACACTTTTGTTTTATTCCAAGTAGAAACTCTATTTCAAAACTACTTTGACAGACACAACTAGAAACCAAATCTTTCAGCGTCACACAGTGGACACCCTGATAGTGTTCCCTCCTTGTCCCACTCTGCTCTCTAGCACCAGTGCATGCATTCATCTTCTGTGAAAATGTTAACACAAATTGCCACTAGATACTTTTTCTTTCTTTCTTTCTTTTTTTTTTTTTTTTTTGGATTCCTCCTCGCCGCCTCCTTTTTTAATGCTGGGGATTGAACCTATGGCCTCCTGCATGCTAAGCATGTGATCTTCCGCTGAGGTGCACCCTCAGATACTGCAATGACACGTTGATAGTAGTACCTTCCAAGAGGCCTTCTGTAATGTAATAAACACTTTCTCCCCCTTAAGATTTAAGGTAACACAGGTAGGTAAAGGAATTAAATATTACTCTAATAAGTTAGAGATAACATAATAAAGCAGCTATGCAAATGAAGCTAAAGTGGAAAAGAAAAATAACTATACACTTAAGAAAATGGCATATTCACAAAAAACCAAAACAAAATCTTATTTTTAGTTTTTGCAATTAAGATTTGCTCTAACAGCAAATTATAGAAAATGCCACATAAACAGAAGCCACAAATTCAACAAGGAAATGTGTCAATTTGCTTTACAATCTCCCAAAACAAAAGCTGATTTCCCTATTTGGATTAAAAAAAAAAAAAAAAAAAAAGTAAGGCTGTCAATGACCTACGGTACTTACTTCTGCATACAGCATAAAATAGTCTTCAACTCCATCTTGACCAGTGATTACCCCATGGCGCCGGTTAATACCTGCAATTACTTGTCCCTGAAATTCATTTGGGGCTGAAACTTCCACAGACATAATAGGTTCAAGAATACATAATGTTGCATTTGCCAAGGCTGGGTTAAAAAAAAAAAAAAAAGGTGTATTAGTCTTTAAACTGGAAGTTGGTTGAATCCACAAATGCAGAACGTATGGATATGAGGCACTGACAGTATTCACATTTCTTATGTTTTTTTTTTTAATTCAAATCATATCCTACCTCACACCTACCAATTACTCTTAGTGAATTTTCTTCTTTAAAGAGTGACTCAATTTATAGGAATAATGCCAACACACAAGCTTCATTGGCTAAGCCTACCAAATCCTCCTTAGAAACCTCGACTAACAATTCTAGGCCACAGAAACCACTTTATTTCTTCTAACTTCATGGGTTATCACAATAGCAGAGCTTCCTTGGCTTTAATACACGTAATTAATATGGACAAAGGGACCCAGAATGAGAGACATGAGCAGACATACCCAGATTGTGAGAGGATCATATTTTAAAGGGAAGGAAAGGGCTGGGTGTTCAAAGCCCATCACTCACCTGTTGAGGATGGCCTGTCTACTTCTGTTTCATATTCCTTCACCCTATCCCTTCCTTTTAACTCCCTCTTTCTTCCCAAATTCATCTCCTGACTCATTTCCAAATGAACTTTGCCTTGTACATGACTTTCTCTAACCCTATCCCATGTGACAAGATTCCCATGCTAACTGACTCTATAGTTTTCAATGGCCACATGGCAGCCAAATCCCAAAAGCAAGTTTTCTTCAAGATGATCCATGTGGTCTGTAGCCCCTTAAAGTATGAAATGAAAATATTAATATCCTCACAGGCCCTTTTAAATAAAAGTGGTAGGTAGAGATGGAATGTCTCTATTTTAATCCATAAGCAATAACACTGGTGTCACTAGGCCAGGCGCGAAAGTGGCTGTGTAGGGAGGAAGTCAAGGGCTATGACTCTGGTCTGAGTCTAAGATTATGCTGCACTAACTGCCTGGGTCATTCAATTAACTGCTCTGAGCCTCAACTTTATCAACTATAAGGTCACTGTGAAGATATGACAGTTCCTGTACTCTGCATAACACACAGCACGTAAATGATCGATAAATATTATGACCACTCTTGAGACAAACTAGCTGGGGGATGGGTGGCATGGCAATATGACTGGAAGAGGGATTGGCATTCGCCATGCCCAAATACGTATGTGCCAAGTGCTTTCAAGTACATTCTCATTTCATGTTTGTGGAATTACTATCACCAAGGAGCCTTGGAAGGTTCAGACAGCATGCCCACTTCCACACAGCAATTAAGGAGCATAGGCAATGATCAAACTCAATGTCTGGCATGTAATGGGACAGTAGATCCAGAAAAGGAGACTGTTGAGCTACATGAACTAACAATTTCTCTCTAGCTAGGCCTTTATTTTTCTCTCAGAATGAGTTCAAGTTCAGTGTCTCCGGGGACCATTCAAATGCTCTCTCTAAAATTTGGACACAGAAAAAGAGAGCAATGGTCACATCCACAGAGTGAAACATAGCCTAACGGAACATTCAATTTCACATTTCACTATTAGGTTACACCACTAATCTCAGGGATGAAGTTTAAAATTTGGCTCCTGAGAATCGGAACTACTTTTTTCTAATCTTGTTAATATATAATGTATTATAGTAATGACATACTTTGCTATCACAGAATAATACCATATATTCTAATCCGCACCGTTTGAGGAGTTTTAAAGGGCCACCAAATCAGATGTGAATTTGAACTGCATGAGGACTGGATCACTCTTTTGAGAGCTCTCTTGTGTGACTCCAATTTGTATGCGATTCTAATCCACATCTGTTTTTTCTTTTCTTTTTTTCTCTTTTTCCAGGACTGGGGATTGAACCCAGGGTGCTCTGTCACTGAGATTCACTCTTAGCCCCTTTTTTACTTTTATTTTTATAGGGTCTCACTAAGTTACACAGACTGCCTGTGGCCTTGAACTTAGAATTCTCTTGCCTCAGCCTCCTGAGTCATTGGTATCACAGATGTGTGCCATGGTGCCTGGCTGCACATCTGATTTTGTATCTCTCTACAACTCTGGAAAGGGTACAGATTAGAATTGAGAATACATAGTAACAATTATAATAACTTATAAGTATAAGCAATTCTAATACTAACCGCATTTGCCGACATTTTTACCCTGGAACTTCCATATGACATTCAGTGGAGGCATATGTATTAAAAAGTTGATTTTCTCACTAAGTTTAGCAAGAACTTCCTTACACTGAGTCTGCACAATATGGCAAAGTAAATAAATAAATAAACATACAAAATAAATAAATAAATAAATTCAATTATAATTTAGTGCTTTTCCTTTTACTTACTAATTTATGGCAGTTACTCACACTCAATACAGACCTTTTTCATGGATATACATGTATATTACAGACATCTATATCTATACTCCTTTATATTTAAATATGTTGTTTTTGTTGTTGTTAGAGGTATCGTTGAATCGGTGTCTGACTCATAGCTACCCTATGTACAACAGGTGAAACATTATTGTCAGTGCTTCTCTGCTATTCATAGGATTTTCAATGGCTGATTGGTTTTTGGGAGTGGGTTGCTGGGTCCTTCTCCTAAGCCTACAGCATGTGGTGTTCCCAAGGCAGTCTCCCTTCCAAGTACTAATCAGGCCGACCCTGTTTAGCTTCCCAGATCTGATGGGATTGGATGCCACAGTGCTATGGCTGCAGGCATATTTAAATATAGGAGCAGTTAAAAAGAATGAGGTTCTTTGCTAATTGATGATAATATCAATTACAGTCAACAACCAATATAAAACAACTGGTGCTTTTTAATTTGTCTCAATTTCATTTCTAAAGTATATAAAAGTGATTATAACTTGTCAGTTTAAGATCCATTCGAGTGGTGGATACTTCGAGGCCAAGAGGCAGGTATTCCGAGTCTTACCTAATCAAGTCTAATTTCTTTATCATTTTATTTTCCTGTTTCCTATTCACACCATGACCACATTTCTACATCACAGCTTACAGATGCATTTTTAATAGAGAGCTGACAGAAAGGAAATAGAGGATTACTTTTTGTTTTTACAACTGAAAAATTAGAATATGAGTTACTAGAGGCTCCAATCAGCACAATAAGGAAATAGCAACCTTCTCTAACCATTGACATCTACCTAATCACAGATGGAAACTAAGACGAAAGCCAACATAAAGTATAAAATTCATACAGAATCAATGAAATCCTGATTTACAGGATTTGCTTAAGAAATGATATGATTATACTCTCTATTTTAATCCTTTCTGAAGGAAATACATCTGAACTGTTTTGTGAATCGTAATTTTCCTATGTAAAGACACTACAGTTATTCTTAATGAATTACCAAATAACAGATGTGGAAGAGATGGTAAAGAGAATGAATTTTCGGGGTTCAAGAAACAATTCTGAAGTTCATTTGTTGAATAACTCTGACGTCAAAATGCTATGTGGTCACTTGTTGCTTTTGTTTTCCTCTTAAAACCAAAGAATAGGATATGTTTGCAATTGCTTAGGATTCTAGTTCACTGGAGTTTTAATACACAGTCTTATTCTCTGTGGGAAAGGTGAACAATTTTGGCAGCTTAGCAAGAAGTCTGCATTATGAGTAAGTTTTACTGAATTCTTTCAAAATACTTTGCCATTCTCAAAATGCCCAACAGCCTACAATGTGACACATGAAAAAGTTACTTACAATTTTTGGATTTCCTGACATTTAAATAAATCACTAAAAATAGTATGACTGTAGTTAACCTATCTTTAAAATACATCTTAGAATTCTGAGTATTTGCCTCATCTATTGAAAACAGAACTTCAGATTATGAATTTAAGCATACTGGAAAAAAAATCTAATTATGTTAGAAGAACAGGGTATGCTTTGAATTTTCTAAGAGAATATGGTATCTACCCTTATTTCAATTCTATCAAATTTGTCCATTACCTACCATATTTCTTGGTTAAAACACCCAGTGCTCTGAATGGAGAAGACTAAAAAACAGTGCTGCTTTCTGAGGCTATAATGGTCTAGTAGGGAAACAGATATGGTGGGTGCTAGTACGCAGCATACCTTGCTTAAGAGCACCTTCTCCAGCTCGGATGAAGGAGATTTCATTGGAATCAACCATATGGTGTGCTCCATCTTGCAGAACAAACCGGAGTCCAGAGAGCTTGTGGCCAGAAAGAGGGCCTTTTTCACAGGCATCCAAAAACCCCTATTAACAAATGAATACAACTCTGATATGAGTGGATTTCACTTGCAGATGCATTCCCCCAACTGCCAAAATAGTTTAGTGTTCAGAGGGGTAATGTTCTCATGATAGATGCTATATTTCATCTGTTAAAAGACAATCTTTGTACAAGTTTCAATTAATATCTTTACTATTTAAGTTTTGTTAATGTGGTATCTAGGTAAGCAACTCCTTGGAAAAGTATAGTACTTAAAGGTGTGCACTGACTTTAAAGCAAGGTAAAGAGTGCTAACAATCACTTTTTCATAAGCTCAACTTTAAGAATTTCAAAATCCATACCAAGACAGCAAGATCTTAATTTTATAATGAGGAAACAGAGGAAAGGCAAAACTAGGGTACTTCCTAAAAGAAAACCCTCATCAAAATTGGTGTTTTTTCATCAGCTGTCGTTTAAGCCCCTACTTCATATCCATTACTGCTTTGCCTCATTGGTCGGTCACGACCTTATAAAGCTATACTGTGTAGAGTTAAAACACTAGAATTAAAAGGTAACTTCATTTTTCCAAATGAATTTTTTAAAAAGCCAGCTTCATTGAAGTATATAACTGGTACAAAATAAACTATATATATTTAAAGAGTACAGTTTGGTAAGTTTGAAATTCTTTCTCATTCAGTCATTAAATATTTGTATAATTTCTACAATTCAAGTTAGTTTTTCCTGGTAACATAATCACATGACCGCACACATAGTACATTTCAAAAGTGCAAATTACATATTCTGAAAGATATGTAAGCTCTCTTTCACCTACATTAGTCTTGGAGATGTAAGATATTGAGAAATGGTCTTGAAATAAGAGTATATTGAATGGAATACATTAACCACAAAAAGTGCCATCACCATTGAATTTAAAATTATATTCTGTTAATAAGGATTTTTAAGTCAAAATTTAAAAAAACTTCCAGTCTCTAACAATAAACAATTGCTTAAGATATACAACAGCCTTAAAGCAAGTGATGTGAAAAGCTAACAGCACATTAACCCCTTATATATGTACAAGTCACTTCACAATTGCCAAAGGAAAAAAAAAGCTACATACTCTTATCTGATCTCAATTTTGTGAAGGGTGCGGGCTTAGGTGCTTTACTCTCATCTTATAAATTTGAAAACTGGTTCTAAACATTGATTTACCAAGAAGCACACTAACCAGCAGCAAAAATGACAGCAGCACCCCTGTGATGGGGATCTTCATGAATGCTCCCTCCACCACAGCAGTGCACAGAAGACTTCCACAAATCCCCGAGGAAGACTATACATTTTAACGCTGATTACATTCAATGGAGTAGTTTCAATTTATGGAGAGAAACATGATCATGAAACAGAATGATTTCTCATCATTGTCTTAGCATGCAGTTATAACGTACTGAAGACTGTCAATCAGATGGAAAGCTTAACGGGACTGTAAATAACTGAGCTTTGTTATACAATGTGATGGAAGATAAAGTATGATTCGATACCAAATAATCTGTTTCCTAATAAATAAAAAAATCAACCAAACTTTGTTAAAATTTACCTTTTCTACAGCAGGCACAAACTGCTTTGGAACATTCGCCCCGAACGTTTCATCTGAAAACTCCAACTTAGTGTAGTTCTCTGGGTCCAGTGGCTCCAGCACACCTATCACTTTTCCAAACTGGCCTGCACCACCGGATTGCTTTTTGTGTGTAAACTCAAATCTGAAAGTGATTTAGGAGAGTGAAAACCAGCATAGCATTATGTAATTACCAAATGAAATAACTTCTAAATGAAAAAAAAAAAAAGTTTCATAATTTTTAACTTTTTCCTTTGCATATGATGCACTCACTATAAAATTTTATTGTAGAAGTTATTTAAAAAGATTCCTCTCTTTCCTGTTGTTACTTGCAGAAGAGGGCGGTGTATACCACCAAAGCAATCCGTGGTTTTTAATTGTGCTAATTCTGAACTTCAAAATAAAAAGTAAAAGTAAAGTAATTAAAATAAAAGGTCCAGTCTAAGGCTCCTATTGTAATACCCTACATTCCAAAAAACTTGCCTACTTCTTTTGGAATGCCTCCCTTCCCTGTTATATAGCGATCTGCACCAAAACCATTGTTCTTAACCAGTTGTCTAGAAGGCTACCAAAACTATAAGCTGACTTCACCCACAAACAACATATTCACTTCAGAAGAGTCTAGTAGAGCTGGGCACAGGATCACACCTGTGGGTCCAGCGCTTGAGAAACTAAGGTAGGAAGATCAAAGCTAGTTCAAGGCCAGCCTGGTCTGTATGGTGAGTTCCAGGCTAGCCTGGGCTACTCAGAGAGACCTTGTCTCAAAAATACCAAAAAGATAAAAAGATAAAATACCAAAAAGATAAGAAAAAACAGCCACCAGAAGGCACTGCACAAAGACTTTTGCAGTAGTTTAGATAAAAAAGAGAAAACTACTTGGCAAGCAGCTAAAGAGAATAATGAAGGCAAAAGAACTCCTGCCATGTGGTCAGACTACTGGCATAAGGTGAAAGGCAGTGGAATTTTGGCAAAACCTTATGCCACATTAAACTTAATGGCAAATTAGAATTGTGATGATTTTGTTGTTTACCTCTAATATGTATGCTTGTTTTGACTTTATACTCATACTAAGTTGCAAGCCCTAGGTACTTCTACTTGGTTTTACATTCATACAGTTACGTAAAATTGTAGTAAAATTTACATAATCCCACAGAACCATAATAATTTTGTTACTCTGAATATAATCTAAACATTATTCTTTTTAAAGTTAGACTGCTGTTGAACCATTCATAGAATTGTAGTAGGTACTATGATTTCAAGGACCTAAACACAGGAATGAGATTTTCTTAATATGTTTATGTATTTAACATCTAAACAGGTACCTATTTATTTTTATTGTAATAATTACCTGTTTAAGAGAACCTAAGTTGCTGTGAGCATTTTAAATACCTTTTATGCCACAATCTACGGAACTAGCTTTGATCTACAGAGATGCTGGCTATACCTATAAGGCTTCAAGATGGTGACTTTAGGAAGCTCACACACTGTACTTTTCACTACTTTAGCTGGTACCAATGGAGGAGATGTAACTAACAATCTATGAAACTGAAATTGTCACTATCAACAAAGACTGCTTACTGAGTCATTAGAATGTATGCAGCCACTCTTTCTGGACACTGAATCAAAAAAATTCACACATATGCACATACACTAGTGGGTTGGTTCATAGATGAACGACTCTTCCAAAGGAAATGAAACATGAAAAACCCCCTCAATTTCTTAGAAAAAGGCTTGCAAGGTAAAATTAATCTTTTCACCCTCCCACTTACTTCACAGCTGGGTAACGCAACTAGAGAGGACGACAAATGCCTTCCAGCTTATTAAAGATCCACTTCAGAGGAAGTCTTCATTTATATATAAACTTTCCTACAGCATTACCACCACACGGGTAAGTCTACACAAAAAGTCTTCAAAAATCTATTTTTAAGAAAAAGAGAAAAGAGCATTGCCAAGCCATGTAGCTAAAGGGAAGTTCTGGCCGTAGGTCTGATGAAATGGAATCCTGGCTTCCCGATCTACGGCAAACCCAAGGAACTGCCTAAATTGCAATTCCTTTAAATGTGACAAAAGATAAGAATTACAAAAATTAGAGAATGAAAATGCACTGACTACTAAAAGTGTGCTTATGCTTGTTGTTGTTGTTAGGTGCCGTCAAGTCGGTATCTGACTCATAGCGACCCTACCCACAACAGACGAAACTCTATGGTCAGTGCTACTCTGCTGTTCATAGGGCTTTCAATGGCAGATTGATTTTGGGGAGTGGGTTGCTGGGTCCGTCTCCCGTGCTTATGCTTAAGCAACACCAAAGCACTGGTTTTGTGAGAACCACCTTCAGCGTACTGCTTTGTATAAGTTCAGTTTCAAGAGGTGTTTTACTCCTTAAAGTAAAATATTCAAAGTGATTTAATAAGAAGCATGGTATTACATTAAAGCCTCGTCAGTAAAGGAGGAGAGGTATGCAGGAGCATTTTAAAAATCTTTGATTCAAACTACAGTCCCCCAGTTTAATACTGGAGGTTGCAGTTTCTGATATCTGGATTAAGGCAACACAAATCTAACTCCACAAACAGCCAAGATGAGCAAGCCTGGTCCTGGGCTCTCGCAATGGGAAGAGGAAAAAGGGATGACTCACATTACCTAGCGCACCTTTGCACCTGGCCCTGGGTGAGGCCCTTTGGCGTGTATAAGCTATGCTCCAAATGCAAATGAAGTAGACAGACTGTCTTTCAAGAGGAAACAGAAGGCCCAGGACGCTCTATAAGCCCAAAGGCCAGACAGCCCCTCCCAGCACCCCGTAACCCACTGACTCCCTCCCACACCCGCACCCTGGGTGCCCGCCAGCCTCTCCTCCAGCAGGCGCCAGCAGAGAAGGCGGGCGGTGAGCGAGGCGGGGCCGCCCTGCAGCCCGCCCAGGCTCTAGCAGGCTCGGAGTCCGAGCCGGAGCAGCAGCTTCCTGAGTCGGAAAGAGGAAGGGGAGGGAAGGAGCTCACCATCCCGCGTGCCCAGCCCCAGCCCAGCCCAGCCAGGCGTGCGCCTTTTCCATCTTGGAGACTTGGCGCGGGCAGCACCGCTGCGCTCTGCCTCCCGTTCTGGTCCCGTTAATTCACAGCGGCCCACGCTTACTGTGGGAAAATGGAAATCCCACCAACCCACTATGCGGCTTCCAGGGCGGCCTCGGTGGTGGAGAACTGCATCAACTACCAGCAGGGGACCCCCCACAAGCTGTTCCTGGTGCAGACTGTCAGAGAGGCCAGCAAGGAGGTGAGTCAGGCGGGCTGGGGCTGGCCGGGGCTCCCTTAGCTGGCCCAGGGTCTCCCCGCTCTCGCTGCTCCCGCCCCCGCCTTGTAAGCTAACATTCAAGCGGCTGGAGACACCCGGAACCCTTCGTGGTTTTCACCGTAAGGCAGAGATATCAGTGCAGATTTTATGGGCACTACTACAAAGAAATGGGGAAATAACTCTACAGAAGGGGGGCATTTTGCCCTTCCCCATGGGACACTTCTTAGGACCATTCAAAGCAATCTTAAAACTGCTATTATTTCTTGATCTGCTACTTCAGTCTTTACTAACAAAACCTCCTGACTTCCAAACGACTCTCCATTGCCTAAATTTAAAGACCAATCCTTAGACCCTCTGACCAAATGAAGGGAGAAAGGAGAAAATGACCAAGTCAAAGAATAAAATCATTGCAGGCTGCCTGCTGCCTGAGTACAAGCGCCCGAATACCATTGCCCAAGAGACTTCCTTAAATGCTGTGCTCCCCCTAGCTAACGTGTTGCGTTAAATGTTGAAGGGCTCAGCATACCGCATTTGAAACTTATTTTTATTTATCTGACAAAGCTTTAACTGCTAAAAGTCTTTACGAGCTGACAGAGAATGAACGTTATTTTGACACTGCACCACATATAAGTATAGACTTTCAATCTGTCTCAATTTAAAAGTGAAATAACTAAATGTTTGTCTTACTCTTGTAATATTTGTTAAAGCATCATCTTACAGGTCCATTAAAGTTAAGTAAAATCAGACAGTGAATCTCTTAACTTTGCAGTAATCTGCCTCAAAATAAATTCTCATTCATGAACACCATTTAAAGGGTGCACTGGGCTTTATAAAAAATCTTCTCAAAGCTGTATACTATTTGCCATTTTTTAGAATTAAAAGGTGCGTCATATTTTCCTATCTAGAAAGATTACAGACACAGAGGTTGAAGTTGTCTAATGACTAAAAGTGAGCTATGTCCTTTTATTTGTATGTGTCTATCCTAACCTTTTGTCCTAATGAAAAAAAAAAAAACTTGCCAGAGAGCCTGCTACATTAGATGTCACATATTTGGTGACATGCCTTTTTCAAAATGTGAATTTTTAATCCTTTCCTCCCATCAGCTACCCTTCCAACCCAATAAGAAAGGTCTTCTACCAATGCAAATATTTGATTTGTTGCTCCAATATTTTCTTCTCTCAGTCAGGCATGGTGCTGCATGCCTGTAATCCCAGGGACTCAAGAGGCAGAAGCAGAAAGATCACAGGTTCAAGGCCAGAGGCAGCCTGCCTAATTTAACGAGACCTTGTCTCAAGACAAAAAGATGAAAAAGGGGGGCTGGTGATCTAGCTTAGTGGTAGAGAACTTGCAAAGTACACGTGAGGTCCTGGGGTCAACCCCACAGTACCACCACCACCAAAAAAAAAAAAAAAAAAAAAATCTTCACCACATTTTCTAATTTTAGGATATTCCAGGAAGAGGACACAAGTATCACCTTAAATTTTCTGTGGAAGAAACTATCCAAAAAGTAAGTGAAATGCACCTTTTAGTAAATAAAATCGGATCCTTATTCCAGATAGTCTTTGCTGAAGTTTCACTGTAGGCTTTTATTACTTTTTAAAAATCATTGTGAAATCCCTTACTCTATATAAAACACTGACCATATGGGCAAAACTTGTAAGAGTCAGCTTTTACTATCTTTATATATTCTGAGATATACTTTCAACTACTTCTTCTAAATTATTTAGAAAATAGATTATCTCAGTTCAAATGAATTACCTTTAAGAAGTTACATACTGAACTGGGCACAGTGGCACATCCCTTTAATCCCACCGGCATGGGAAGCAGAGGCAGGAGGATCACAAGTTTGAGCCCACAGGCAGCCTGCATAATCTAGTGAGAACCTGTCTCAAAATAAAAGGTAAAAAATGGGCTAGTGGTAGGCTCAGTGGTTAAACACTTGCAAAAAGCACGTGTGAGGTCCTGGGTTCAACTCCCCAGTACCACAAAATAAATAAATAAATAAATAAAGTTCTATACTCCTAGAGCAGTCTAAACTCATGCTTAATATGTGTGAAGGAATTTTTAGTCTCCAGACATGACCACTTTCTTATGCTTGCCTTTGTAGTTCTGTTTTTGATTAGGTATTTAAAGGAAGCTAGTGGATTTTATTTTATTTTTGTTTTTATTTTTATTTTTTGTGAGACAGGGTCTCATTGTCCAGGCTGGCCTGGAACTCATGATCCTCCTGCCTCAGCTTCGTGAGTGGTAGGATTACAGGTATGCGCCACCGTGTCTGCCTGAAAGTTAGTGCTTTTAGAGATTCATAAGCAATAGAATGGCCAATTGATACTATTGTTAAGGATCTTTCAGCAATGAGGCCAAGAAATTTCTAAAAATTTATATATATGTCAAACTATTAGTGAGACAAATTTAAAAGGAGGAACCGCAATTTGCACCCTAACTGTCTTGAAATTTTAAAGAGCTTTTCTGTTGTTGATATAGGCTTACATAAGAAAATGCATTAAAAGGCATGTGAGTGCTGGGAGCGGTGACACCGGTCTGTAATCTCAGCAACTCTGCAAGAGGAGGCAGGCAAATCCCAGGTTTAAGGCCAAAGGCAGCCTGAGAAACTTAGCAAAACCTTGTCTCAAAAGTGAAAAATGGGCTGGGAGTGTAGCTCAGTGGTAAAGCGCTTGCAAAGCACTCAATAGGTCCTGCGTTCAACCCCCAGTGTAAGGGCATATGAACTATTAAACAGCCATTTGTACAAAGCATAACCCAGTGTGACAACCTTTTAATTTTAATCCAGATACAGGCTGCTGAATCTGCAGTTGAAAAAAAGATATTTCAGGAATAGAGAATAAGAATAATAGAAAAACTTAAAGAGTAACCACTCTTGAGTTGGTATATAAAGTCAAACTAAAATCTGGCATTGCAAATGGGCACCCCAATAATACTGAAAAATATTCAAAGTTTTAGGATTAGAATTTACAAGATTATGAAACCAAGTAAGTTATATGGTAAGTTACCTATTTTAGGGTATTTGCATGATAACTTTAGAAAATTAATAGTCCAGGCCCATCTAGATACCTCTAAAAATAGGCACTCTAGAGTCTGAAACACCATTAGGGCCAATGCTCTAAATCCTGTCTCAGAAAACAATAATTAATAACAGACAGCCATCTATAAGTAAGGATCTTTTGTAAAAAATATTTAAAACAGAAAGTTACAGTGAACTGCACAGCTGAAGTTCTTTACCCTGCAACGGGACAAGACACTGCCCCAGAAGTCAACTTCACGTTTGAAGGAGAAATTGGAAAGAATCCAGATGAAGAAGACAACACATTTTACGAAAGACTCAAGTCCATGAAGGAACCACTGGAAGCACAAAATATTCCAGGTATACACAAATGGCATGCAAAAATATTCTTCCCAACTGTAAAAGTTATCTCAATTACCTATGTGCAAAATGGTTAGTTGTTGGAGATATGCTGGCTTTTGTAAAAATATTCATTGTCAATCTAATCAAACAACAAAAAAGGGTTTGGAATTTTATAGGTCCATTGTGTAATTAAATTATTTTCTACAATCATTTGAAGAAAACTAAGCTTTGACTTAGAATTTAGATTTTTTTTAAAAGGTCAATTCTATATATGCAAAGTAATTATGTTTATCATATAAATGTTTCCCCCACCAGACAGTTTTGGAAATATATCTCCACATATGAAGCCAGTTCAGCAGTTAGCCTGGGTTGCCTGTGGTTATATAATATGGCAGAATTCAACTGAAAACACATGGTATAAAATGGCAAATATTCAAACTGTCAAGCAAGTGGTAAGTAGCCTCAATAAAGTACAAAGTTAACAGGGTTAATATTGATTAAAAGCATTGTTGTAAGTAATTAAAAGTGTTGTTGTAAGTGTCCCCATAGTCACTGTGCATTTAAAAGAGTTGACCCTAATATTCTAGAGGAGGAGGACTAGAGAAGGTGATGAGTTGTAGGAAAAGTCCAGAAAATCACTTGGTTTAGCTAAGAGATGCAAACTACAGACCTTCTTTGTCTCCAGTTTCTCTTCCTAATAACTGTGCTGGGTTAGTTTGCATTCCATGAGCCTCTCCCGACAAGGAAGCAAAACAATAGCAAGGCAAAGCCAAGGATTTCTGTGAAACAATTTCTAGTGAGTAGACTAGACTGTATCTTCACAAGGCACCATGGTAATGAGGGTTCTTAATCTCTGATGTTAGGCAAGCCAGATCTAATTAACAATGATGCTTCACTCAGACCCTCTTCTAGAGCAAAAGGTTTGGTGTTTTTTTAATAGAGACAGGGCAGAATCTCAAGTACCCTATATTCTTGTAATGATTCCCCCTTATCTTTGTCTTTGTTTATACAAAGGGCCTCAGGGCCACTTTTTACAGCAGTCAAAGGTGAAGCTGCCGTTTCAATCGTGTGGAGTGAGTTACAATCTGGCAGTTTTGATGCTCAGTTTATACAGATTATTTCCTTTAGAAACCTCGGTTGTGTTCAAGTTACTACTGTCATACATTACTGAAACTATCTCTGCTGCTTTTTTTCTGCTGAATGGCAGTGTCTCACTACTTATTGACATTTTCTCTCCTGGGGATTAGCCTAGAGTAGCAGCACTGCAGTCCTTAGGAAGCTTGCTGTAGTGTCTCTGGAAAGTTCTACCACTTATTCCTTAGCTTACTGTATACAATGTTCTTTTATAATCCATTTAGTCATAATTTACAATCTCCTATCTTACTTGTTTGCTACCCTTATGTTTTCTTAAGTCTGACATGACTCTTCAGAAGGACATCTTTCTAGACCTTAAAGATACAAAGATAGATTCCTTGACTTTAGCTTTATTAAGAGGCTAAAAAGGAAAAACAATATCTAAGAGAAATCAAGAAAAAGAGATTGCAAAGAAAACACAACAAACAGTGTCAGTCAGCTCCATGAGAGAAAAGTACTTTCCTGCTGACTTGTTTCAGTTTGCCGTCAACAAACTGCAAGTCAGCTGGGGTGCCGTTTCTACACGTGCTTTTGTAACCATCTAGTAGACACCTATGGGCACTGGGCAGCAGGATGCCCGATTATAGTACTGAGAGTGTGATGCCAAAACCCCAATCTACATATTGCAACACTTGGAGACGCAGAGCTAGCCTTTTTCCTGATGCATTTCGTAGACATCCATCTTGTTCACAACATTCCTATGGGGGTACTAAAGCCTTGATAACTGAGTCCAGGTAAGAGGCCACAAAATCATAATCATGATTTTTCAATCCATCTAGCAATGCACAAGACACTGTTAGTAGTTTTATAAAAAGAAACTCCCGTAAACCTTCACCACATTGTGATTTTAAAGCATTAATGAAGTTCTTCACAGAAGGGTTTAACCACTGCCTCAGTTTATATGTATTACATATCTCTACCTATTAAGATCCAACACATAAGACCCTTATTAATATACACATTATATTTAAGGGATATTCTTTCTTTGTATATTCAAAGAAAAAGTTACTTCAGTATCCTATAAAGAAGCCAGGCATACTGGTGCACACTTGTAATCCCAGCACCTGGGAGGCTGAAGCAGAAGGATGGATGCATGTGAGTTCCAGACCAGCCTGGGTTACACAGCAAGATCCTGTCTCAAGGAAGAAAAGGATTAAAAATAAGACACTATAAAGAAAGATCCGTGTGGTCTTCTTTGACTCTGCGTCCACTTTTATAATCACTATTAACCAAAGGGCCTGCAGCCATAGCACCCTAGCATCTGATCCCACCTGATATCAGAAGCTAAGCAGGGTTGGCCTGGTTAGTCCTTGGATAGGAGACCACCTAGGAAGACCAGGTGCTGCAGGCTACGGAAAAGGACCTAGCAATCTACTCCTGAAACAATCTGCCATTAAAAACCCTATGAACAGCAGAGAAGCACTGAACAATAGTGCTGGGCATGGCAGTGTCAGGGAGTGTTTCATTCTGTTGTACATAGGGTTGCTATGAGCTGGACTCGACTCAATGGCACCTAACAACTACAACATTAACCAAAGGAGCCCCAGAGGATTGTGCTACCAGAAGACTGATGATAAAACTGTAGGAAGCCTTGTGGAGCACAGCAAATCCCTGACAATGATGGTTTTAAACTATGCAGACGCCGTATTCTGTGCAGCTGAGGGCATAAATACTTTTTATACCCAAAGCAATAGTACAGAAAAAAGCTTTAACTGCAAAACCAGATAACTATATACAGTTTACTATTTTTGGTTTTCTAAAAGAGAATTTCTACTATAAAACTGGTTTCTCCCAAACACTCATTGCTACAGTTTATTTCTTAAATGATGATTTTCTCAACAATAGAAACACTGATTTTTTTTTTTTTTTTTTCTTTTGATGGTACTGGGGAGCTGAACCCAGGGCCTCACACATGCTTTGTAAGCACTCTACCACTGGGCTGCCCTCCTGGCCCATTTTTTACCTTTTTTTTTTTTAAATTTTGAGACAAGATCTCACTAAATTACATAAGCTGCTTCTGATCTCCAACTTGTGATCCTCCTACCTCTGCCTCCTGGGTTGCTGGGAGCCACTGCACCCAGCTAAAGATTCTTAAATAACAAGCTATACACAGTAATGCTCTTAAGTAGTTATCACAAACTGCAAAATAAAAACATAAATAATTTTTAAGAGTTACAAATACAAAATGATGACTTTAAAATGTAGTTTAAAAGTACTTATTCAATATAAGAGAAGAATCCATCAGGGTAAAGTGAAATAAATTATGGCATTCAATTTTTATTTTTACCTAAGTGAGAATATTAAAATCATCTAGTAATCAAAGATAATTTTAAAGTATCATTTTTGCCAATGATATTGTTTTAAACAGCAGGTTTTTATTTTTCGTCATAGCAAAGAAATGATGACTTTATTGAATTAGACTATACCATCCTACTTCATGACATTGCATCACAGGTAAAGTATAATTTGCCTTTATTTGATGCCACTTTGAAAACATTTACTTTGTAGCCATTGCATGCATTATTACCTTTGACTCTCAGTCAGAATTCATGTAAATTCAGATAGACACCAGGTTGAAGTATATTATATTTTTATCAATTTAACTTGTTTTGTGCGATTCCTTATGAAGATTGTTTTATCTCCAACAAAATATAAACTCAATTGTGTTTTCTGAATCATTTTCTGAACTTCATGATGGCATTAACTTTCTTTACTTGCAGGAGGTTATTCCTTGGCAAATGCAAGTTCTCTGGCATCCACAATATGGTACGAAAGTAAAACATAACAGCCGTCTCCCAAAGGAAGAACAACCGGAATAAACCAAGACCTTAACGTAGAGATGAAATGTAAACACGCCTGTTGACCTGTATGCCAGTCCTCATCGGTATCTGGCCTAAGGGGCCAAACCAGTTACAAAGTATCACTTTGTAGGATGTCTTGATTATAGTACAGAACCATATAGATTCCATAATAAAACGTGTTACTACATAAAAATGTCTTTTTAACAGTAACAATGCTATGTACATCCCATAATAAAAAATTTCAATTTCGATCTCATAATTTCTAAATATGTTGTATACTTACGGGACAGGAGCAGTAATGGTCTCTCTAAAGGCAACTTTAGGCTTTCCTGTGGTACAAGGACAGCCATATTCTCTTTCCATCCTCTAAAAAAAATGGGAAACATAATCTTTTGGTCTATCTAAATTTATATTATAAACTGAATGAAAGATCCTAAGCATCTTAAATGAATTCAATGAAATAACAGCTGAACAATAAATCTTAAATCATTTTAATCATAGAAGAATTTAATCATATAAGAATTAGATATGTGGTATTTAAACAATTCAAATTACCTTTACAGATTTTATATAAATGAATTCCAATTTAGACTGCTTAATTTATTCTTACTACCAATTACTCTATCCACCAAAACTTCACCATTCTCCCATATTAGTACATACTCCCTAGAATAATATATAAGTCTATTTTCAGGATCTCTTATCTCAACTTCAAAGATATAATCATACCACAATTTCCAGTAATATATCTTTTGTTTTCTCTCTCACACACACACACACACACACACACACACACACACACACGACCTTTATGAAAATGATCTTTATGTACTGACTTGAGAGGAAATGGCTTGAAGACTGGGTATAATTGCAGGTGTCTCCCTAAAAGTGTGACCAGGATTTACTTGATCCAGTTAACCATGAACTGGAGATGGAGGGATGGCCCTGTTGCAAAGCCCCTCAGCCTTGATTCTAGGAGCCCACAATGTTTAACCAATAAAAAGATTCAGAGGTCAAAAATAACTAATTTGTAACACACAGTGGAGGAAGCAGTATACCACTTTTGGATACAAATATGAGTAAAGATTGAAGAACTATTACAGTCATTAGACTGAGCATTATTAGCTTTTACTGTTAAGAAAATATATACAGTAATAAATTTAGTTCAACTTCCTTCTTATTCATTACCTGAGCATAGATTTCCAGGTGCAATTCTCCCATTCCAGATACAATTGTCTCTTTGCTCTCAGTGTCAAAGTGGACTTTAAATGTGGGATCTTCTCTTGTAAACCTGCTAATACCTTTTGAAAATTTGTCCAGATCATTCTTTAAAAGAGAAAGAAAAGTCATATGTTTTACTAAGCTGATAAGCAATGGTATTTTTGAAAGAACTTTAGTGAATAAAATCAGATACACCGGCAATTAAGAAATAAAAATGATGCAGTTAGCTCTAGGCCTTTTTTTCTTTGTTTTTTAACAAGCTTGGCTAACACAGCAAAGAGAGCAGGAAATAGCTAGCTGAGTAGGATTTCCTCTCCATATCAAGACAGAAATCAAGAAAGAGTCCAAGACTCTATATCGTTTCCTATTACACTTAGGAAAACTATTTGTGGAAAATTGCCGATTATGCAGAAAGAAGAATCTGTGTTACATTTTAGAAATCCTATACATAAAACATAATCTCAATAATCTGCATGTTTACCAAGACTTTTGTAGAAGCAAGAGTAACCATCCTGGTACGACTAACAGTAAGGTAAATATCACACAGAGACTTCTTTCTTTCAAAACAATCTCCTTGGATAAGGTATGATGTACCATTATTCTCTGATGTAATTCCACATGATAAGCAGAGTAACAGTCCCTCAAAGATGTCCTAATCCCCCCTAACCTGTGACTATGTTACTTTACATGGTAGAGGTGATTTTGCAGATGTGATCAAAGTTACAGATGTTAAGATAGGGAGATATCTGTGAATTATTTTAGTGGGCCCAATGTAATCATATGGTCCTTTAAAAATGGAAGAGGCAGGGAGAAAGGTGGGTGGGAAAAACATAATGATGGGAGAAAAGGTAGGAGAGATCTGAAGCATGGGAAGAGCTCAACCGACTGTTGCCAGCACTAAAGATGGGAGCGAGGGGGCCATGAGCCAAGGAAGGTGGGTAGCTTCTTGAAACCAGGAATAGCCCTCAGCAAGGAAATGGAGATCCCAATCTCACACCCACAAGGACCTGAATTCTGCCAACAACCTGAGTGAGCAAGGAAAGACGTTTTCCCCTAGTACCCCCAGTAAAGAATACAATCCTGCTTAATTAATTTGGCCCATTGAGATCTGTGCCAGTCTCTGCCCCACAGAACTATAAATAATATATTTGTACTGTTATAAGTCACTTAAGTTTATGGCAATTTTTTAGGGCAGCAAGAGAAAACTAACACGCACATTCTTACTAGTTTTAACAAACATCATTTACCACATGCTTAGAGCTGTAGTACTTATTTTGCATGTTATCTTAAATCTAATCACAATGCTGCAAACTATCTACCTTTTACAGATGAAGCTATAGAAAAGATTAAGCAATTTGCTCAAGGCCACATAGCTAGCGCACAGCAAAACTGGGATTAAATTCTAGGTTCATGTATTTATTGTTATTAGGTGCCATCAAGTAGGCATCTGACTCATAGTGACCCTATGTACAACAGGCAAAACAGTATTGTCAGTGCTTCTCTGCTATTCATAGGGTTTTCAAGCTGATATTTCTTGGGAGTGGGTTGTCGGTTCCTTCTCCCAAGCCTACACCACCTGGTGTTCCCAGGCAGTCTCCTATCCAAGTACTAACCAGGCCCAACCCTGCTTAGCTGCCGAGTTCTGACAGGACAGGATGGCCCAGTGGTAAAGCTGCAGGCAGGTTCATGTATTTAGGTGAGTCTTTTGCCTCTTCCTTGCACCAGTCAGACACTCAACTTAGTAGAAGCATCATCTTTGCCTGCCACTATTGAGATTCATGGCCCTACGTAAAGACTTCAATATTTGATTTAAATTAATTTATTCCAGCAAGAGATATTCTTAAACTTCCTGATGTATAATAAACAACCCAGAGATACAAAAAAACCCTTTGGACTATGATACATCTGATTCTCTTCCATTATTGTGAATTGTTGTTGTTGTTAGGTGCCATCGAGTCGGTATCCGACTCATAGCGACCCTCTGTACAACAGGGGAAACACTACTGTCAGTGCTTCTCTGCTGTTCATAGGGTTTTCAATGGCAGATTGATTTTTAGGAGGGGGTTGCCAGGTCCTTCTCCCAAGCCTACAGCTTCTGGTGTTCCCAGGAGGTCTCCCATCCAGGTACTAACCAGGCCTGACCCTGCTTAGCTTCCGAGATCTGACGGGATCGGATGCCGCAGGGCTATGGCTGCAGGCATTATTGTGAATTACCAACACTTAAATACCTCACATAAACTCTGGATTTAGGAATGAAAAAGGTAAGATACTTTTCATTTCTAACCCTGCTAGCAATCTTACCAATGCACTTGGAACAACTATGGCTTCTGCTTGTTAACTGAAACAGGTTTCTGAGAAGATGGAATGATTTAATGTTTCTTGCCACCTTAACTCTCTCTTTTCATATTGAAAAAATGTCTGGGAATCCTCAAGGTTCTTCAAAAACTGAGGAAGTAGTAGCTGTTAATAATATATCTCACATAAGGATTTATCAGAATATGTTAGGTAAATGACAGTTCTCAGATAACAAGAGGTCATAAAATGCTCACCCACTGCATGACCGAGCAAATTCCAATATTAACCAGGTTAACATGATTATTATGACTGTCAAGGCAACTTAGAGACCAAACAATCATGGCTCAAGATTAGAGTAATTCCAGTGTGAGCAATGTGAATGCAAACCATTCAAGCCACTTGGCTTTGTAAAATGCTAAATGACATCAAACTTGATTATAAACTGTAATATAAAATTAGTTTAAAAAAACTAACATAAAGTTATATAATTGGAAATGAGAAAACAGCCTTGTTTTATGGGCTTTTTAAGTTATTATACTCATTTACTTCATAACTACCACAAAATCTAGAAATGTATTGTAACCCACGAGGCAATTAATCTGTGCCACATTTCAAAGGACTTCACAGTGGAGCTTCACTACATCTCAGAATAAACACTTTTATTTCCCCTTTTCCAATACTTTAAGACTCCAAGAGGGTACACTTACCATTCAGAAGCCTACGACACAGTAAAGAGTTATAAAGTACAGTCTGATGCATATTAAAATATCATCAGTTTCTTCAAATATACTGAGGAATTATCATCATGATAGACTGGTAAGTCTAAAAAGGTGATTCCAATAACAGAAGAGGAAACATCACAAGACTGCTAGTTATCACAAGACACCATGTGCACTGTGGAGACAGTTGAAAGAGCTCAAGTTTTTATTGTGAATCAAATTCCTACCTTGTTAGAAGGCTTCATTGCTATTGAAATGACAGGATCAGGAACATGAATGGACTCCTAAAATATTTTTTAAAAGTACAGATCAGGGATAGATTAATGTGTTACTTTACAACAGAACAACAAGCAAACTCTAGCCGACACTTTAAGCCAAATGGTGGTACGTCTTGGTCTGTTTTGCATTAAATAAGTATTTCACATAATTGTGTTAAATGTTATGTAATAGATTAATAAAGCTATCTACTTATATATCTCCTCCCTCCAAAAATAATTTATCTACTTATTTACTTAACTGTTTAACAATCAGTACAATGAATACCAATGCTGACACATTCTTATATACAATGCTGAATTCTTATTGCCTAGTGACTGGATTTTCTATTACAATCTTCTGATAAATAGCTTATTTAATTGAAACATATTTTGATAAAGGAAACAAGAAAGGGCTCTAGTGTCTTTAAACATGTATCTTATTTGGTCAATCACAGCTCTAAGAAGCAAGTAATATCCCCATTTTAGAAATAAAGTCACTAAAGGCTTAGAAAGAAGACAAAATGACTTGGTCAAGGGCCAATAGGTAGTATAGGGTAGAAGTGAGACTATAACCAAGACTATCTTCTTCAAAGCCGAAGGGAGCATTTCTTAAAACCAATTACTTCCTATTGCTAATGACAAGTATTTAGATAATGCTTTGTCTGTAATACAAAATATCCCTCTTATCTACATTTACGTTTTAAATCAGCATGTAAAACTCAGACATAGAGTATATTTCATACCAAAAAACTAAGTTATAAAATTATTAATGTATCCTATGATACAGAGCACTATTACAGTGCTAATCAGTTAGAGTTAGAGCAGTTCCTATTAAGTGACCACTGCAAATTACCTGGCACCACATGCAGTCCTCCTCTTTCTTTACTGAACTCAGGAGAGAGCCACCCTCCTGAGCAAATGGTCATGGGGTAGGAGAGCCTGCTGTCCCACAGAGGCAAGTAAGGGAAAGGAGTGAAGGAGACTCAAATGTAGGAACTGCCTGAGCACGCTCTTCCCCGAGGACCCATCGATGATGAAAAGGGACCCCTGAGTTCCAAGAGGGAAGCTGTTTCAGTACGTCAGAGCATCTCATTGCACCTTCTGAGCCTGGTTTTGCTCTGTGATCCCCAAGTCTACTGTAAATGTGACATTCTGATATTATAGTTTTCTCGGGGGTTGGGGGAATAGCACACTCTGGCTGCCAGTTAAGATGGAAGTAGCACTCCATTGGGACTAGCCTGATGGCAGAGGCAACAATCAGAGAGGCACCTACAGATAGGAGGCAGACCTCAGGGTGGAGGAGTCAGCCACATGGTCCAAGTGCTATCTAGTGGAGAGTTACCCTCCACATTAAACTTTAGAGGAATGGTTTTACTAAGAAAAACCAGGAAAGTTAGCTTACCCAGAGCCACTTGTCTGATAGTCAATGAGCTATAACCAATGAAGGGTCAAAATGAACTTGATGTCTGTGGCACTCAATGAAGATTTCTATAGCTGTCTTTCTGAAGTACTAAATATACTACATAAAAACATCAGACTTTTGAAATTCACATGAAAAGTAACTTTACGATGAAGTGGCTTACCATAGAAAGCCCACTGTTATCCTTGTTTGTGAATGTGTCTCCACTAGCACAGTCAATGCCAAATAAAGCACAGATGTCTCCAGCATACACTTCATCAACATCCTAAATAATAATGCAAAATGGTACTTGTAAAGCACACAAATCAACACATTATGATTATAAAGTAACTGCACAATGAACACACTGTACATAAACAAACAATGCAGAGTTTCTCACCATGAGTTCTATACAGAATGAATCAATGCAACACCAATAATCAACCATGCTAAGACATATCTTCGACAGGGTCTTTAAACCACTGTTTATCTCAGTAGACAAGACTTGACTTTTGATGGAAAACTCAGAACTATGCCCTTATTAATTGAAGGATCTGAAATACTGACAAAACTCAGTGCCTCACAATTCTGAAGTTATTTCTATGGAATTAAAAAGCATGTGTGGCAATCCACTCCCAAAGTATTCCTGGAAACAATCAGCCACTGAAAACCCTACAAGCATTGCTATGAGTCAGACCTGACTGGACAGCACTTAACAACAACAACAAAAAGCATGTACACATGTGCTGCCATACTTAGACAATAAGATTGTGTATGACAGACATATACAAGGAAAAACCGCAAAGGAAGTTTTGAAAACAAAGGTAGAAGAATGGAGCCCATTGTACTAAAAGTATTTTTAATTTCTCCCAGATGCTAGCAGTCAAGAAAACACAGGAAAGCTAAGAACAAAGCACTGCTGCCTCCAAGCTTCCTAACTATTGTCCTTTCCTATTCACAGTTCATTCATAACAGCTGTGGCGTGAGTGAGCAAGTGACTGTGTCCATCTTTAATGGTTACACAGCTGTACATATTTCCCTGCATCCGGCCCATAAAACAGCTGTGACAATCCCTAATCCCTCTAGCCTGCCCCCTGCTGTTTATCTCACAAAGTGGCAAAGCTGTCCCATTTTGAGACTGCCTGCTCACCTTGTAAGAGATAAAATTACAGCTCCCTCAAAATTCATAAGATGTTGCTTAGATTGATAATTTTCTCCAGAAATACAGAGCTGGATTGGAGGAGGGCAGGAGTTGGGACAACTTTATGCAATAAGGATTCCTGCCAAGGCCTACCTGTAGGGTCAATAGACAGCTAGGGCAGATTCCAAGGCAAGTCAAGCCATAGTCAAAGACCCAGACTAGACTGAGAAGTTTTAAATCTTCAAGTGGATTCTGGTACAAATACAGCCCTACAAGGAATTATGCAGTAGGAATAAAAGCTATAGGATTAGACGGGACTTTCATGCCAGTCATATTTCAGAAAGAAAATTCACTGACATGTGGAAAATTATGTGAGAATGTATTACTCTCACTTACCTTTAAGAATCATAGTTCCACTGTCCTAAATGCCTATTATAATCTTTGTAGCTTTTTCTTTCTTTCATTTGTATTTGGATTTTGTCATCGTTGTTAGTTGTTTCATTGTTTGTTTTTTGAGACAGGGTCTCACTATGTAGCCCAGGCTGGCCTCTCTTGAGCTGGTGATATTCCTGCCTCAGCCTACTGAATACTATGATTATAAGCATGCATACCATGCCCAGCATCTTTGCAGCCCCTGAGGAAAGTGCTGACTCTTCTGTTGAATTCTAGGGAACTAACCATTCCTTTTCCTGAACTTTGACCACTGAGGAAATATAGCTACTCAAAACCTGTGGTATGAGTTCTTAACATCTGCCAATTTAGCCTACGGCGAAGTGCTAGATCAGATAGATAACACACCTGAGTAAAAAGGAAGAAGGAAAACATGTGTTCAACCAGAAGTGATTTTCTAGTGGAACTCAAGATGCCAAGAAGGTAGACCAACTTGACTTGACCTCCATCAGAGGAACTTCTGATGTCACAGGGACCTGGTACTTGCCTCCATCATGTCAGCGTGCATGCGCACCAGCCGCTGTACCCGCACTTTCTTTCCTGTCCTCGTGTTGTAGATGGTGTCGCCTTTCTTTAGTTCCCCCTGATAATTGCGGACATAAGTTAACTGCCCAAATCGACCTGCCTAGAAGTTAAGATTGTGTACAGAAGGAAGAATAAAAAGAAACATGAGAATCAAAATTAAAAGGAGAATTTCTCAACTCCCTCCAAATATTCCCTCCATCTTTTAGTACTCTATCTTATGTACATTTCAATTTACTATCACAACTATACACTACTAGCTTTGAACACAAATAAGATAAATTAAATAGTTGCTGTTGATCTTTTTGGTATCACAAGGCAAGATATTTCTTATGCTTCTTCTGAAGTTATTAGAACTTTTACTGTTTATATAATAAGGAAGTACCTCTTTGCCTTCTAGCATTATTTCATTAGTTCAGTTTAATACACTAGGACATGAAACAAAAAGGTATAGAAAACAAAAATACCATTAGAAAAGCCAGGCACGGTGGCACATATCTGTAATCCCAGTGACTTGAAGACGAGGCACGAGGATCTCAAGTTCAAGGCCAGAGGCAACCTGTATAATTTAGCAAGACCCTGTCTCAAGATAAAAAATAAAAAGGAGGCTGGAGGTGCAGCTCAGTGATAGAGTGCTTGGAAAGTATGTGTGAAGCCCTGAGTTCAACCCCTAGAACCACAAATAAACAAAAAAATAGAAGTGGTAGGAGTAGACTATATGTGTAAAGCCACCTTCGATAATCACATGAGAAAAAAATCCAAATAAGAGTTCTGCGAAGTGATTTAATTACAGAGGGTGCCAAAAAACTGTATGCACATCTTGGGAAGAAAAGTTTCCATTTTGCTGTTTTAAGAATGTGTCATACGCTTGTTCTGTTAACTCCCACTCAGACACCTTGTCTGGTAGACTTCTATGATGAGCATGTAAACTGTTCCAAAACCACAGCAGAAGCAGCAGGACTTGTTGCTGTGTGAGTCCTCCTGGATCTTCCCTTGTGCACACCACTCACTACTACACCAGGTGGCTCAAACTCATCACGAACGCATGCAATTGCTCGGCGTGCTGGAGATGCTGTGGCACACTCAGGCCTCCACTGTCCTCAGACTTCCACAATATTCTTGAATTTTAAATATCATTTCAAAGTGGTATTGTGCTCCTGAAACAACTGTGCTTCCACTACTTTGACTGTCCTGCCTACTGTATGGTGGCACTAGCACTCATTTGATTAACAGCATCTCTTGAATGAACATCATACTATACATAGCTACTGTAATTCAGTTCAACTTTGAAAAATAATACATAGATGACATGTCTTCAAATGTGTACACTTTTGGCACCTCTGGTGTACTAACACTGACCTATTAGAGACACATATAAAGTTGCTGATTTTTACTGTTAATTTAATATGATAGCAATCAAATCCCAACAGAAAATTTTTCACATTTGATTAATGATTTTAAAATTGAATATATACATAAAAATAGAAATTTTTAGCAGGCCTGGTGGTACAAGCATATAATACCAGTACTCCAGAGACCGAACCAGGAGGATCATGAATTCAAGGCTAGCCTGGACTATACAGTAAGAGCCCATCTCAAAATAAACAAACAAAGTAAAATTTCTCAGAAACTATGTTAACAAGAACTAACCCTGACTGACACAAAAACACTAAATGCTTGAAAGCTTAAAAAGTATGGAACCAAATAAATTAGACTTAATAATTCATAAATAAAGTATGAAATACTTTTCTTAAAAGATGAAAAAAAAGAAGGGCAAAAGAAATAAAACGACAATCACAAAGCAGGAAACCAGATTGCACTATAAATAAATGGGAAAGTGTTCATTGTCATTAGAAACTAAGGCAGGAAGTTCAATGTGATTTTTCATTTATTAAATTAGTAATAATTTTTACATAATATTCATTGCTAATAAAGATCAAAATAACCCAACCCATAATTCTGAGAGTGTTAAAGCAATATGGCATTACATATTAAAACAGTCTATATAAGTTTAATTCAATAATCACTGGGAATTCTAAGAAAACACTCCTACACACTTTTTTTTCCCCTCCCAGTACTGGGGGTTGAACCCAGGGCCTCACACTTACGTGCTTTGCAAGTGCTGGACCACTGAGCTGCACTCCCAGCCTACTTTTTCTTTTTTTTTTTTTTACTTTTTGAGACAGAGTCTCACCAAGTTAAGCAGACTGCCTCTGGACTCGAACTTGAGATCCTCCTGGCTCCACCTCTCGAGCCTCTGGGATTATGGGTGTGCACCACCATACCTGGCTCTACACACATATTTTTAAAGCCTTATACATAAAAAAAATTCATTGCAATGTTATTTCTACTTTTTAATTTAAAATACTTTTTTTCTCATTTTAATATATTGTAAAAATATACTTTTTAAAACAGGAAAGAGCTCCCAAAACAAAATTCAATTTCAGGAACAGTTACTTTTAACACAGTCAACTACTACAACAGTTTTCCACTTAAAATATTATAAATAGAAGCAAAAACACCCCCACAAAAGACACAGTCAGAAAACTTATTATGCAAAGAAAGGAACCATTTCTCCTTAGAGATTCCAGGGCTGGGTCATGGAATGTATGAAATAAGCCTGACGTGTCCTGAAGTACCAGGAAGTAAGGGTGTACACACAAAAGCAAAACTTTGGAAAGTGTCACGGGGACAAAAGAGTCAAGTGAAAGAAAGAGTTCACAATAGCCAAACCCGGTCAATCTGAGCCATAAAAAAAATACTGGATTTTAACTCAAAGTAAAAAATAAATATCCATGGGTCCATAATGATATAAATAAGTGATTGGCTGAACATATAAACAAATGGAGGAGAAGAGACACATCTCCCATACAGAAGAATGCTAAGTAGCTTAGGTAGATACTGCTCCCTGAAGGAGGCAGAGCACAACATCCTACCCCTTAACTGTGGGCCAAACACAGTGACTTCCTTCTGAAGAGGACAGTAAGAGCCAGTCATCTTATAATAGGAATAAAAGTCCAAAAGTAAAGAAAATTTCTACAGATAGCAGTTAATTACATTAGAAAGCAACTTACCTCCAGTTTAAAAGCCAGGCCTACAAATGGGTGGGAACTATCTCTTCTAGAGTTCATTAAGATTTTGGTTTTCTCTTTTGAGTCACTTAAAATAAAAGAAATAGAAAAACTATAATACATAATATGTGATCCTTCTTTTATATTAATTTATTTTATCAAAAAGTACTATCTGAGAGTCTGCAGTTGTAGCAGCTTGGCATCCAATCCCACCTGATCTTAGAAGCTAAGCAGGGTCAGCCTGGTTAGTCCTTGGATGGGAGACTGCCTGGGAATACCAGGTGTTGCAGGCTAAGGAGAAGGACCTGGCAATCCACCAATCGGTCATTGAAAACCCTAGGAACCACAGAGAAGCACTGACAATAAGTGCCGGGCACTAAACAGTGTTGGGGAGTCTTTCATTCTGTTGTACACAGGATCACTGAGTTGGACCAGACTCAACCGCACCTAATACCACCACCACCAACATTATCTGAGAAAAAGCATATTTGCCAAACATTTCTGACCTGATACACAAGTAAAATTTCACTGGAAGAGATTAATAAGAGACAATCTTGGGGCCAGTCACAACATAGTGACTGGAGATTAATAACATAGGAATAGTCTGGGTAGAGATAAGGAAGAAAAATAATCAATGAGGGTTTTTTTAAGTTTTTTTTTTTTTTTTTTTTGTGGTACTGGGGGTTGAACCCAGGGCCTCTTGCTTGCATGCTCTGCAAGTGCTGGACCACTGAGCTGCACCCATTTTTTTACTTTTTGAGACAGGGTCTCACTAAGTTACGCAGACTGCCTCTGGTCTTGAACTTGTGATCCTCCTGCCTCCGCCTCCCGAGCCGCTAGGATTACAGGTGTGTACCACTGCGCCTGGCTAAATTCATTTCTTAAAGTTAAAAGAAAAAGAAAAGAAGACTGAAAATAGGTGACCCCAGATGCAAAAATTTTCTAATGCTATGGGAAGTGGTATTTTTCTATATGCCAAAATTATTATGCAGCTAAAAATGATTGATATTTATGAATTAGGACAAAGAATCATAAGCATAATGAGAAGAACCAGCCTTAAATTCATTCGTAGTTCGTAAGTGTTAAAGCACTTTTGCATAAACTAAGATTCAGTTGCCAAAGACTTACTCCTCCTTATTGAGAATAGCATAATTCTGGACTTCAGACGGATTTGGAAGGTATTCTAAAACAGCATCTAAGAGAGGCTGAACGCCTTTGTTCTTCAGCGCACTTCCCAGAAACACAGGAGTAAATGATCTCTTCAGAGTAGCTCTTCGGATTGCATGCTACAAAAAATAAAACGTTTAAAAAAAAGAAAATTAATGAATAATTAATGTTAACATTACACACCAATTACAACAAATAAATAAACTGATACTCTTTAGAGTGTTGGCTCTAATGTAGAGATTAAAATCAGGTCCAAATAACTTAAAGTCTAATTATTAAAAAAACAGAACAAAAATCATTTCCTTTATTGAAGCCAGGAAGTGATTTACCAAACAAATTGGTTTTGACACTCCTGGACTCATTTTTACTTGTGACAAAAGTAAATAAATAAAATTGTGTTTGTGTGTATGTGTGTGAACACAAACACATATACACACACACACAGAAAGAGAGAAAATAGAACAATGTAAGCTGTATGCTAACAACTGTATAAAAAATATATATGTAAAGTAATGTACATAAAAACAAAATCTCTGGAAAGATACAGCAGAAACTATTAGCTGGTAATCTGTTTTAGGGAAGGGACAGAGGACCAGGCAGATGGGATAAGAGAGTAGGAGAGTTTTTACTCTTTTGTATACTTTTACGATGTTTAAGCCACATGAAAGTATTATCTATTAAAAACATTTTTTGTGTGTGGTACTAGGCAGTTGAACCCAAGGCCTCACACATACTTTGCAAATCCTCTACCCTCAGCCTATTTTTTAAAATTTTTTATTTTGAGTCAGAGTCTTACTAAGTTATACAGGCTGCCTCTGGCCTTGAACTCGTGATCCTTCTCCCAGTACCTCATGAACTGCTAGGAATACAGGCGTGCACCACCATGCCTGGCTAAAAGTATTCAATTAACTTATTTTTGTATTTTTTAAAGAACATGCACACAGAATATCAAACAGTACAAGCCACTCATAAATTAAGGGACATGACAGTAGCAGGCTCTGAAATAAGGACTGCAGGTGCCCTACTGCCTCCTGGGGCAAGCCCCACCAATGTGCCCCGCAGGCTGCGTGGGCCTCAGAGAATACAAGCTGAGGCTTGAGCCCCAGCAGCTCCGAGAGGCCAACAAAAATGCTATGGCCACAACCTACCACTGCACGACTATGGGAGTAGCATATAGTTATTCTCAGTCCTCAAGAAAAAAAGAGAAGCTAGCCACTCCCAACAATCTTAGAGAAGACCTGGGTATACAGCTCGTGGCACAGTGCTTGCCTCTCATGCACAAGGCCCGGAGTTTGATCCCCAGGACTGAAAAAAATAGAAATTTAAAAATAAATAAAATAAAAATGCTTAGACCAAATAATTTATAGCCATGATTTCTAAACATCACCACAATAAATGTAGGATAACAGCTGTGTACGATAAAAGAAGAAAAATGTACGTGGAAAGTAAGCAATTACTGCATGAAACTATCCTAAACACTTGATTTTGCTATGCTAGGACCCAGAAATGCCTAGGCCACTACGTAGACTTTCACAAGCCACTTAGTCACAATGACTTTCTGTTGTTGTTGTTGTTAGGTGTCATCAGGTTGGGTCCAACCCATAGCGACCCTATGTAAAAAAGAACGCAATACTCCCTGACACTGTCCATGCGCGGCACTATGTCAGTGCTTCTCTGCTACTCAGAGGGTTTTCAGTGGCAGATTGTTTGGGGATTGTTTCAGAAGTGGGCTGCCAGGCCCTTCTCCTGTAAAGACTTTCTGCTTCTCCCTAATATGCAAGGGGGGACAGACGACAATCTTACCACCCTCCCTTTCCATCTATAAAGTGAAGAAATACATGAGACTAGTAGACTAATAGGAAAAGAAATTAAAGCTATCCCTTAAAACACCCCAACAAAAGCTTTAGTTTTCTAAGATTTCCCCATTTTCATAAGAATCATTTCCAAACTGGATAAATAGAAAAAAGGAGAAATTAAAGCCATCTCTTAAAACAGACCAACAAAAGCCTTAATTCTCCAAAATTTTCCCTTGCTTTCTTAAGAATCATTTTCACACCAGGAGCTGTAATGCACATCTGTAATCCCAGCTACTCAGGAGGCTAAAACAGGAGAACCATGAGTTCAAGGGCAGAGGCAGCCTATGCCATTTAGCAAGACCCAGTCTCAAAATAAAAAACAAAAAATGTGTTGGGAGTGCAGCTCAGTGGTATGACACCTGCCTACCATGCACAAAACCCTGGGTTCAACTCCCAGTACTGAAAGAATGAAAATCATTTTCACACGTGAAAGCTGTTGCCTTTCACTGTTCCTAATAACAGATCCAGGAACATCACAGAAACTAAAGTATGCCCATGCAGCCTGTGCAGAAGAGTAAATGCAGCAGGACTGCAACTTTCCACAGAAAGTCCTGCCAGCAAGGCTGCCCCTTGGCTGGCACCTGGGAGTGCAGATTTCAAAAGAATCCTTATCACTTTGTGAATTGGCAAGAATGGTTCACTGTCTCTTTAGGGTTTACACAATGTGATGTGTGCTAAACACTTGTCTTCCTTCCAGGAGTCTGAACTTTGAGTACGTGCTAGGCTGAGGGTGTCTATGAGACCAGACCCCAGTAAAAAGTTTCTTTGGTTTGGTTTGGTTTGGGTTTTGACTTTTTGAGACGGGATCTCCCTCTATGTAGCCCACGCTAGCCTTGAACTTGTGATCCTCCTGCCTCAGCCTCTTGCCCAGACTGAGCACTGAGTTTCTAGTAATCCTCTCTGGTAAGTGACATTTCATAGGTGCTGGTACAACTCCTCGCTGGAAGACTTAAGCAGTCCTGCGTGACTTCCCTGGGAGAGGACCCTGGAAGCTTCTACATGGTTTCACTTCATCTCCTGTCTCTTCTCTTTGCTGAGTTTGCTGCGTACCTCTCAGTGGAATAAACCTTAGCCGTCAGTACGATCGTGTGCAGGGTCCTGTGAGTCCTTACAGTGACTCACTCCATCTGGGAATGACCCTGGAGAGTCCTGACACGTCCCTTCCACAGGTAAAAACCTTTCTATCGTGGTTCCCAGGGTATAATGCTGGACTCTGACCACACCTTCCTACCTGTGCTCCCTGCTCATGAGAGATGAGGTGCCAAGGCCTTGGTGAATGCTAAAAGACTCAAGTTACAAGATACAGTCCCAGTTCAAATAATTTTTTAGAAAGTTATTAGCAAGCACCCTCAGCTGCAACAGGGTTCTTTCCCTGTCTCTAATTTACTACAAACTCCATGATGCAATATCCTACACACAATGATTGTTTATCTGATCTCTGTTCAGTAAACCATGTGGTTTGGGAAAATGAGCATCAGTCTAGTTTTTTTGTGTATTATGGTAGAATATTAGATAAAATGTACCACGTTAACCATTTTGACACGTACAGTTCAATAGCAGTAAGTAGATTCACAACGTGAATTATCACCACTATCCATCTTCAGAACTTTTCATCACCCCAGACTAAACCTATATACATTAAACAATAACTCTCCATTAAACCCTCCCACAATGCCTAATTACCACTCCCATACTTTCTGTCTCTATGAACTTGACTATTCTGGGTGTCTAGAGGGCTGGGGTTTAGTTCAGTTGGTGTCGTGCTGCTCAGCACTCTCTGAGGACAGGGGTTCCATCCCCAGCACCACAAAAGCAATCCTCCAAAAAATCAGCCATTGAAAACTCTATAGGGGTTGCTATGAGTGGGACCCAACGCAACAGCACCTAACAACAGTAGCTGCGTAGAATCATAAAATGATCGTTCTTTTCAAATTTGGCTGAGCTCACTTAGAATGTCTTCAAAGTTCAATCACGTTGTAGAATGTATCGGAATTTCACTTATTTTATAGGGCTAAAAAAATACTCCTTCATATGTATTGGCCACATTTTGTTTACTCATTCATCAATGGACTATGGATTGTTTCTACCTTTTGGTTATTGTAAATGGTGCTGCTATGTGCATTGGTATACAATTATTTGACACCCTTCTTTCTTTGTGGTATACCCCAAAAGGAGAATGACAGGTCATATAGTACTTATGTGTCTAGTATTTTGAGGAACTGCCTTTCTATTTTCCAGAGTGGTTACACCATTTTACATTCCCACTAGCAATGCACAGCGTTCTAATTTTTCCACATCCTTGCCAACACTTGTTTCCTGTTGTTTGTTTTGTTTTGTTTTGAATAAGATCCATCTTAATAGGTGGGAAATGGTATCTCACTGTGGTTTAGACTAGCATTTCCCTAATTATTAGTGATGTTGAGTATCTTTTCATGTTTTGACCATCTATACATCTTCTTTGCCTGCAGCAGTACCACTGTGGCATCCAATACCTGTCAGATCTTGGAAGCTAAGCAGGGTCAGCCCTGGTAAGGTCTTGGACAGGAGACTGCCTGGGAACACTAGAAGCTGTAGGCTTGGGAGAAGGACCTGCCAACCCACTCCCAAAAAACACCAGCCACTGAAAACCCTACAAATAGCAGAGAAGCACTGACAATAGTGTTTGGCCTGTTGTATGTAGGGTCACTATGAGTCTGACACCGACTCAATGGCACCTAACAACATCTTTGGAGAAATGTTTATTCAAAAAATTATTATTAAAAAAATGATTATTAGTCTTAAGCAGGAAGCTTCTCTTTGAGACCTGAACAACCAAGTGAAGGCTTTATGTAATGTTTTCAAACATTATTGCACTACCCACTACCAATATTAGTCTACAGACATTCCACAATCTCATCTCTTAACCTGTCTATTGTTGCAACTGTATTTATCTTTTCTTCTTAATAATTACCCAAGAAGTTGACTGTTTAAGTCTTACTCTGAGAACAAATCATGTCTCCTTTCTCATACACACAACTCACTACTTTCAAAAAAAGTAATATATCAAATATTTTTCAACCAATTAAGTAAAATTACTCAAGATTTCATTAACAAAGCCCACACATAAAAAGCATCATATCTCCTCATAAAACAAAAACCTCTATTTTGTTAATATAAGACTTATTGGGAGAGCACTTGCCTTTAAATCAGAAATTGAGGGGATTTTTTCTTCCAGGAACAGCTCACCAAGCTGCTCGTCTGAATTGGCAACACATTCAATTAGCTCCTGCCGGTGGTCAGCTGCTGCTGCCCTCAGTTCAGCTGGAATTTCACCATATCGAACTATCTGACTATGAAAAGAAATGCTTTATTTTAGTATTTTGGGGATATTCAGTGAGACTTATAAAACATGAAGAAGATATGATTAAGGGCTAAAGTATTTTTTAGGTAAGAGAAAGCTCTGACATATGCATTCAAATGGCAAATGAGGCTAACATACACCTTTAAAATTCAGACACAATAGTGGGCAAAATTATTTCAACAGGCAAAGTAACTTGCTCAACATTTTATGAATAATAAACAGAAAAGCTGAGATTTAAGAGTTCAGTATAGTGAGAAAAAAATCTAGTATTCTTAATTTTGCAATAGTCATTATATTTTGTTTTTCCATGTCATATTTTACAGAAGATAATGATAAATGATATAAAATCCTTTCCAACTTAATACAAATGGTTTGTCTTTATTCTAGAGATTAAAATGAACATATGTTATAAAATATACTTATAAGATCAAAACAGTGACTTGGAAAAGTATTAATTAAATAAAAGATTAAAATTCTTTCCAATATAATCAAAGGACAATTTTCATTGCATTCTAATTGGAAAGTACATAAAGTAAAAAGAGCATCCATTTATTTAATACCTACATTGCAGCAAGTTCTAAACTAGTTATCTATTAATATACATCACACAAAGTAGCTTCTATTATTTGCACTTTCATATGAGGAAACTACTTTAAACAGGCCAAGTAACCTGCCCAAGATTATACCACTAGTAAATGGAAGAACTAATATTCAAAGCCAACTTATATGAAGTCCACCAGACCTCTAAAAATTCTATCCACCATAATCTTATTTCTCAGAATATCACAATCTCTAAATAAGGAGGATTAGAGATCTTAGTCTATTCCTTCCTATTAATAACAAACTGGATCACACAATTGTTCACACAGAATATCCCAATTTGTAGTAAAGAAAGTGACAAAAAATGATAGACTTTTCAATACTGACACCAGTTCTCCATTCCCCTAGGGGCAAAACAGGTAAAAGTCACAAACAAAATGTGAACAACTGAAAAACAGATACATTTGATACTTAAAAACATCAGTGTGAAAGTAGTTCAAATTATATATTTAAAAACATAACGGCCCAACATGGTGGCTCATGCCCATAAACCTAGCCCTTGGACTGAGGAAGGGGACCATGAATTCAAGGCCAACTTGGGTGATCCAAAAAGATCCCATCTTAAACAACAACAACAACAACAACAAAAGAGGAAATTAATGCAAGTTTTAAATAGTCAGAAAATAATTCTTAATATCCTGAAGAATGCTCTTCAGACTTTAGATGTTAATTTGCTCCTAAGTGGCCATCTCCTGGTTCCTAGCCTTTCATGCATCTGAATCATCTGTAGAGGGAAGGGAGTGTACACACAGAAGCTCCATTTGTAGTTCTGATGTATAAAAATGTTTCAGAGCCTCTACTTTAGAAATGTGCCCTGGTAATTCTAGGAAAGCAGATTCATTGGCTCATTTAAAAATATTTTTGAAATGTACAATGAAATGCATGTATGGAAATGTCATAATGAGACCCATTAAGTTGGACATTAAAAATCACTAGTAAAAATAAGTAAATAAAAAATAAAAATATTTTTGAGTCCCTATTATGTACTAGGCAGTTCAAGCACTGGGAACATGACAGTGAATACAGGAAAACAACAACAACAACAACAAAACTGTACCCTCTTGAGCCTTACGTTCTATGGAGTGACAGATAAACACTGTCATTTTTAAGCTTTCACACAAAGAGTGAAACATCTGATCCCCTGGATAAGTCCATGCTTACCCAGCCTAAGTTGGCTGATGAGGATAATTTCTACAGTTCGTGGATCACCATGCCATTCACCCACCTGTCAGACCTGCAATCCCAATACCAACACAGAGGCAGGAAATTCCTCAGCAAGTGTCTGAGAAACTACCAGGCTACTGGGATTGCTCCTCAGAACAAGGGTTATAAATAACTCCCTACTTTTGCTTGGAATGGTAAACTGTAATTTGCAGATAAGCAACATCCACATCACCTGTGGACCTTCCAAAAATACAAATCCCAGCTCACACATGAGATTTACTGAATCAGAATTTTGCAGATGGACCGAGGAATATGTGGTTTAGCAAGCCTTGAGGTGATTTTATGAATGCTATCTGATAACCAATGGGCAATTACAATACTTTATATGCATGTCACAACATGATAGAATATATTACCCAAGAAGAAACATATAGTAGTATCTCTCAGAATGAATACTAGAACTAGGATTTAAAGCATTAAAATAAAATCATCTTAAAGAATATCTTCTAATCAGAATTCCAAAAGATACTTATTCTAAGTTTAAAGAATTTATCTTTTCTTACTCTTGACACTTTTTAAAATATAAAATTTTAGTGTATTTTTAGCACTTACCCAAAGTCTCCATCAAAATAGATAGCTCGTTCCTCGATAAGATCTATAATACCTTTAAAATTACCCTCTAAACCAATAGGTATTTGCAGGAGTGCTGCATTATGATTCAGTTTAGACCTGAAAAATAAGAATACACTTGTTTACCTCTTTTGTTTTCTCAAAATCCTTTTGAAATGACAAACAGAAAAATAAATCAATGGCAAAAAGCAAAGAACTGAGAAAGGTGTTACCAGCAGGTAAGAAGAGAAAATACAAAGTGATGAAGAACAGAGTGACAATCAAACTCACGAAGCCACAACACCATTCAAGCAGCAAAAGGAGCTCCAAACTCAGTTTTCCTACAGGTCCACTGAATATGGTAGATCACAAGTAAAAGGGGAAGCCAGGTGCGGAGGTGCACGCCTGGAATCCCAGGAACTCAGAAGGCAGAGGCAGGAGGATCACAAGTTTGAGACCAAAGGCAGTCTGCGTAATTTAGTGAGACACTGTCTCAAAATAAAAAGTAAAAAATGGGCTGGGGGTGCAGCTCAGTGGTACAGCACTCGCAAAGCATGCAAGCGCAAGGCCTTGCACTGCCCAGCACTGCCCAGCACTGCAAAAGAAAAAAAATAAAAACAAGTAAAAAGGGAAAGAGAAAGTCAGTAAGTGGCCGGCCAGGAAATTAAAGGAGAGTGGGATACTGGAGCCTACATTTCATTCTTAGATCAAATGACATCAAAACTGAGTACAGCTATCTGAAGGAGTTCTTACAGGAAAACTCTTAGAGTAGATATTGAAGTCAGACACGCATGATCCTGTAGCAAGGCACAAACACAAGGGAAACTGAACCTACCAGCAGGGATTCCCACTGGTGAAATACGCTCTAGGGGCCATTGTTTACACTCTACACCTCTATGCCACTACAGATAGAGAGCTAAGGATCACTAGTATTGGAGGGACACCAATAGCTGGTAAGAGAAATATTAAATCAAGAAATAGGACTAATAGCAAAGAAAAGAGTTACGAGAGGTAAGAAAATAATATTTGAGAAGCAATTATGTCTGTTATAAAAGATGTAATAAAAGAGAGTTTATGGAAATTAACCACAAAATTGCTGAGATTTTTAAAGACAAGCTAAATAACAAAAGAGACACAGACAAATATCAAATTCATGAATGAGAAGGTTAACCTCAAGAATTCTCTCATGACTCAGTCAAAATGAGGAGACCAGAAGTCTGAGAAAGTGTGACAGAAAAGTTAAGATATGTAAGCCAGCTCCCGAAGTTCTCATCTGTTCAGTGAAGAGTTGTAAGATTAAAAAAGGGAAAAACAAAGGAGTGGAACAAAGATAGGATCAAAGTAGTCAAGCATTGTTGAAAGAGAATTATCTTGGAATTCACAAAAAAGCTTAGTGGAAAGATGTTATTTATTGCCAGGCACAAGTAAAATAAGGATCAAAAGTGAAAATGTTTAGTTTTACCAAAAAAACAATTACAAACACCCCCAAAAGAAAAATACCACTTTCATATCTCAAAATACTTCACTACTATCAATATTTTATCATTAAATACATAACTCTTAGCCTATCCACCACCATAAAATTTATGGTCTGTACCTATCAGCTCTGCCATGTGAAATTTGAATGGGAACTTCACAGCTACATATGTACATCTATAAAAAGTGAAAAGCCTTTTTTAAAGGCTAAATGAAATACATTGTGCAAAACGTAAAATGTTATAAATACCACTGGGTTGTATATGGTACAGAAAGGAAGCGCTACTGTTGTCCTAACAAAGACACTATCACCTGAAAGCAGTTTCATCACTGTGGTATACTCCTTAAAGGCACTAATTAAAACCCCGTAAGTAGAGGTTAGAATTAAAAACTGTCCTCTAGATTTGTCTAAATAAAATCTAAAGTGTGTCTACAATCCACTTTAGATTACAACCTCTCTGATTATAGCGACAGTATAAGCTGCCAGACTGTCTTCTGAAGTCACCTTCGCCTGGTTAGAACTTAAGTCATATTTTCCCCATTTTGCTGAGACGGCAGCTGATGAAATCACGCCACAAATCAAACTTCTGAATTCAGTGTTCTTTCTGAGGCTCAGTACCTCATCTGCTGCAGGGCCCTGGCTGGGTTGGAGCCCGTTCGGTCCAGCTTGTTAATGAACGTTAAAAACGGCACGTTGTAGCGCTTCATCTGCCGATTAACGGTCATGGTCTGGCACTGCACCCCTCCAACAGCACAGAGAACAAGGACTGCCCCGTCCAAAACTCTCAGGGCCCTCTCCACTTCTATTGTGAAGTCCACATGGCCTACATGAAAAGGAGCGGCATGTAAGGGTTTTACACAACAGCCTGAATTTTTAATATACACAATACTAAAAGTTTTTGTATCTCTTTCATTATGCAGGCCTTCTAATAGAATGTAGATTCTCTCAGCTTACCAATTTCATTCACCTCCCCTCAGGTCCAAAGCCCAAGAAGACAGATCCCTTCTAGAGGATATTAAGGGCACACACAACTTTTGAATGAACTAGAATATGAAAAAGGCAAGACGCTTCCTACACACATTTATCGGCACTAGTTTTCAATGAAAACACATACAAATAAAGTGTTCTAATTCCCACATCAGTCTTCTCTAACAGGAATTCAGTGTTATGCTTTTTAAATATGATACTCAAAGACTGGGTCACAATGGAAGAACTAAATGTGCTTTTGCCAAAAGAAAATACAATAAAACCAAGAACACAGCTCACCAGGAGTATCTATAATGTTGATATTGATGTCTTTCCACATGGTATAGGTGGCTGCTGACTGAATCGTGATTCCTCTTTGTCTCTCTAGTTCCATGGAATCCATGACAGCACCAACTCCATCTTTACCTTTCACCTAAACAGAGCATAACAATTCATATTTCTCTATCCCTGCATCGTGAGAAGTCTTTATTGAAATGGAACCAGAATACCAATAGTTAACTTACACAATTTTCTGATAAGTCTAATTATCAAACTAAAACATCTCATAAAATAGATAACTACTGACAAGTTTCGCCCAGCCTTAACTGCCGAACCCCCTTTCCACTGCTGTCTTCAGCAATTGCGAACATAGGGCAATCACTGAGGCCTTAGAACCATTCGTACTCCTGCACTGTTCTGGCACTCTGAGCACACACTCAGGGAACAGCTCTTTCCCTGCTCTGTTCCATGTAGACTCTGGCATGACTGGAAAGGATTCAGTTATTAAAGCAAATGCTTTAACAAGATGCTCTTCATCTGAAGAAATATCTTAAACTGGAGAGTTAAATTATTCACAGATATGGTAATGACTTCAGGAAAGTTCTAAGACTTTTTAAAATATTTTTTTCCTTATAGTTGTTCTTAACTACTGAGTTTATAATACGTATCATTTTAAAACCACTTTTTCCATTTGCCATTATAAACACTTATACACCATTAAAAATTATGTTCAAACTATTTTAAGAGCTGCTTAAGGGTATGTCATATTGACTTAATATTCTTAAAGGACAATCTTCTGAGAATATTCACAGTGATGGTCTCTATACAGATTTCTCAGAACACCATTTCAACCCAACCTGAGTTATCACCTTTGTGTATGTGACTTTGGTTAAGGATCCTCTGTTACCACTATTTTAGTCTGTCAGGTTTTGAGAGGTTTATAAAGTCATAACTATAAAACAATTAAAATCAAGCTCTAATTATTCTGGAATCAACCATGAACTACACACCTCATGCATCTTTGCAATTCTGCCAGTGTAGTAAAGCACGCGTTCTGTTAATGTGGTTTTCCCAGAATCAATGTGAGCTGAGATTCCAATATTTCGTATTTTTTCATTAGGAATCACCCCTGATGAACACCATCGGCAGGCCTTCCAATTAGCCTGGAAAAAATAAAAGAGATCGATTCAATGCTGTTTTTATAAAAGATAACAGGCAACTAAACTGAAATAGGACTAGTGAGCCTAGTGTGGTGGCTCACGCCTATAATTCCAGCGACTCTGGTGGCAGAGGCAGGAGGACAAGTTCAATGCCAGAAGTAGTTGTCATAACTTAGTGAGACCCTGACTCAAAAAATAAAAAATGGGCTATGAGGTGCAGCCCAGCGGCAGAGCACTTTCAAAGTATGTTCAAGACCCTAGATTCAACCCTCAAGTGCTGCAAAAATAAATATGTAAATAAATAAAATGGGAATAGTGGGCATTTTCCCAAGAATTCAGAGATGGCCTGGAAAGGCAGAAGGGGCAATGTTTGCATCTGCAACTCCTACAACCAAAAGACAGACTACAAAAGAAGATGGAGAAGATATAGTCTTAGAAATCAATTAATTTAAAACAGGACAGATATCTTTGTCAAATATTGGGTTTACAACATACACAGCAGCAGGGTAGAGTGGCACATGCCTCTGATCCCAGGGACTTGGGAGGCTGAGGCAAGTGGATCACAAGTTGGAGACCAAAGGTAGCCTACACAACTTAATGTCTAAAAACAAAAAAAAGTTAAAAATGGACTGGGTGTGCAGTCCCAGCAGTGGAGCACTTGTAATATGTGAGGCCAGGAGTGGAGCTTTCAAACACTGCAAAATATATAAATAATACTAACAAAATGAATTTCACATGGAATCAGATAAAATCAGCACTACTTCCCAAGAACTACTTAAATAGGAAATGTAAATATTTGCTAAACTTTACCTTAATTTCCCCCTTTCTGCTTTACAGCTACTAACGGTGTTTGAAGACTTACACACTCTAACCCGTGATGACAACTACTCCATCAGTCCCCAGAAGGTTCCCAATTTCCTCCACAGAAAAGCAATAAATGGTGGCTGTGGTGGCTCAGACCTGAAATCCCAGCAACTAGGGAGGTGAAGGCAGGAGCTTGCAGGTTCAAGGCCAAAGGCAGCTTGTGTAACTTAGTGAGACTCTGGCTCAACACAAAAAAAGGGGGGGGGGGCAGGGGGAGCGTGGGTGCAGCCCAGTGGCAGAGCACTTGCAAAGTATGTGGGAGGCCCTGGGTTCAACCCCTAAGCACCACAAAAAAAAAAAAAAAAAAGGCAATAAATGAAGTAATAAAGTACCTTTTCCTCTGCACCTTTACTGAAGGGTAAACAGTCTGTATCTTATGAAATCAAGACTTAATAAATAATACAAACCTCTCCCTGCAGAAATGCACATCCAAAATGCACTGCAACCACTTCTGAGAAGATGGAAGCAAAAGAACTTGGAAAAAGAGCACAAAACATCTAACAGATATGACAGGTGACCTCCACGTGTCTGTCAGCTTGTCATGCCACAGGTGATGCTAAAAGCTATGCCACAGGTATTAAGATACCAATAGGGCCACCCATGGTGGACAGGTTTTAGCTGAGCTTCCAGCCTAAAACAGACTAGGGAGAAGGAAAGGACAGCCCACTCCCAAAACAATTAGCCACTGAAAACTCTATGAATAACAGAGAAGCACTGTTAGATATAACACCTGAAAATGCCTGGGCTGGAAAGCATTCAAGAAATGAGTGGGGAAGAGTTGCCTCCTTAGAGAATCTGAGTCAACCTTAATGACGGGAACGGGGTAAAGCCCCTGGGATCTCCTTTTGCTGATGTGGCACTACTCAAAGCGAGAGGAAACACAGTGGCTGCAACAATGGACTCAAACATAAAAATACCTTGTGCATGGCAGTGTCGGATAGTGAGTATTTCGTTCTGTTATAAATAGTGTTGCACACAGGGTCGTTACAAGTCAGGACCTTACTTGAGGTCACCTAACAACAATGACAGGTGACAGGTGCTTCGTTGACTGAAGCCCAGGGATGCCACAGAGCGAAACAAATGAGGTCTGCATGACAACAAAGACTCAGCACCTAGCTGACCCCCCACCCTTTACGCTCCCCTTCCCAGAGGCTTACAAAGTTTAATCTCCTCTCCACCTGAGAAGCAGCAGGACCAAAGCAAAGTAGCAGGAGATTAGAGGAAACCCGAATAACCCAAGGCCGACTGAAGAAAAGGGCAGCCAGCCCCACGACACCCCACAGTGGACAGAGCCCTGGGTAATGATGCAGAAGGCCGGGGTTCGAGCCCCGAGCCGCGCACGCCTCGCTGTCCGCCCGTCCCCTGGTCACTTCTCCAAGGCTCCCGTGAGCAGCGGGGTCAGCCGCACGCGGCGCCGCCCAGCCTGCCCGGGCGCTCGAGAGGCCGCTCCCAGGGACGGGCCGCCGTGCAGGCGCCGGGGCGGGGGCGCAGCGCACGGGGAGGCTGAGGCCACCTCCCCGCCCCGGAGTCGCCCCGCCCGGGCCTCGCCCGGCACCGCTACCTGCTTCTCCTGCCAGCCCAGGACGGCAGGGGCCCGCGGGGCCGGCCTGCGCCGCAGAGCCGCGGCGGCCGCGACGCCCAGCAGCCTCATGGCGAAGGCGGAACAGCCACGTCCAGCGGCTCCCGGGCGGCTCAACCCCGGCGCCGCAACGAGAGGCGCTCAAAGTCACGCCGGCTGCCGGTGCCCGGAGAGCACTTCCGGGGCGAAGGACGCGAGGGCGGAAAGAGGGAGGGAAAGGGGAGGAGCCTCCCCAGCTCTCGCCCTCTGCTGGTTGGGAGGAGAAAGTGCAGGAGTTTTGCGTAACTCATGGTTTGTTCCCAAGGGGTTGGTGCTGCTTGCATAGCACGCTACGCGTGGGACCTGGCTCCACCGCACCTAACAGCCGGCGTAGGGCAAGGCTAGTTCTTTTTTTTTTTTTTTTAATGCTATATATAAATCCAAACTATACACACGGTAGTTTCCTCTATATAACAATGTGGAGAAATGTTTATATAGAACTTAAGTGGAAAAAAGCTAAATTTTATGTTAGTACAGTATTACAAATAAAAATAGTATCTAGAACATGCCTGAAAAAGAATGTAGAAAAGTAATAGCATATAAACTATCAATTACAAATTTTCTAATTTCAGAATGTTGTTATTGTTCAATGTCGGACTAGCTGCGTGTCCAGACCACGTGGAAGACTGCATCCTTAATACTTCCATGTGGACGTCTGAGAGGCATCTTGAACTTGACAGATTCAAAGCTGAGTTTCTGATCGTCTTCCTAAAACCTCCTATGGTCTTCTCCATGCCATCAATGGAATCTCCACTCTTCAAGTCACTCTCGCAGAAAACGTCAATCACCTCAACACTACTTGCTGACATTCCTGAAGGATCTGCTGGCAGAGGGCATGGTCTAACCTAAAAAGATCTCTCTGGTCATGTGTTGAGTGAGAATAAACTGGATGGCAGCAAGGGCAGAAGCAGCGGCATCAGTTGAGAGGCCGTTACAGTAATCCTGTGGAGAAATGGTTGTGCTATAAGGTGGGGCAAAGTGACATGTCTGGATGTTTCTGAATATGGTGTTCTTTGTGTCTGCTTCATGTCCGAGTTCCCTAAAGTTTACCTATTTCCTGGTAGTTTTATTTCAGGAGGAAATACAAGTTTATTATCTGACAAGCCCATGAAAAATTGCTTGATGTTCTGTGAAATGTGAAAACATGGCTAAGAGTGCATCTGGCCTTAACTCTTAACATTTAACCACCCCTGAATGTCATCTGGGGAAATGTGGAGGGCAGCACCATGCATGAGAGACACTTCTCTCCCAAAGCAAACTTCTCATACACACAAGATAACATATTGACCAAATCCATCTGCTAGTTGTTCATGTCAGCTATTTTTTTCATTTTAAAAGTTGTATTCGATTCTTTTCAATTTTACTTGATCTAATAGTCTCTTCTCTCCTGCTCAAAATTTCACACTTTTTATTTTTTTAACATATTTTTTCCTTTTTTGTTTTTTGCTCTTTGTTTATCTTGAGACAGGGTGTCACTGTGTAGCCCAGGCTGACCTGGAACTCACTACATAGACCAAGTTGTCCTCAAACTCACATCCATCCTCCTGCCTCTGCCTCCTGAGTAGTGGGATTACAGGCATTCCACCACCATACCCGGCTATTACAGCAGTCTGGCCATCCTTGCTTCCAAGAAGTACTCTGGTTGCACCTCTTTTAGGACAGATCTGTTGGTTCTTTTGTCAGTCCATCGTATATTCAGTACTCATCTTTAACACCATAATTCAAAGGCATCAATTCTTCTCCTGTCTCCCTTGTTCAATGTCCAGTTTTCACAACCATTTGATGGAACTGAAAATACCATGGCATGAGTCAGGCGCACCTTCGTCTTCAATGTGATATCTTTACTTTTCAACACTTTAAAAGAGATCTTTTGTCACAGCTTTTCCCAAAGCAGTGAGTCTTTTGATTTATTGACTGCTGCTTCTGCGGGTGTTGATTGTAGAACCAAGCAAAGCAAAATCTTGGACAACTTCAATCTTTTTTCCATTTATCATGAAGTTCCTTACTGACCCAGTTGTGAGGATTTTTGTTTTGTTGATGTTGAGGTGCAATCCATATGGAAGACTGTGTTCTTTGATCTTCATCAGTAAATGCTTCAAATCTTCACTTTCAGCAAGCAGAGTTGTGTCATCTGCATAACGCAGGTTGGTAATGTCTTCCTTTAATCTTGATGCCACATCTTTTTCCATAAATCCCAGTTTCTTGGATTATTTCCTCAGCATAGAGATTGTAGAGGTATGGTGAAAGGATAAAGCCCTGATGCACACCTTTCCTGACTATAAACCAGGGAGTGTTTCCTTGTTCTGTTCAAACAATTGCCTCCTGGCCTATGTACAGATTCCTCATGAGTACAATTGTGTGCTCTGGTATTCCCTTTCTTCTCAATGTTATTGATAATTTCTTGTGATTCCCACAGTCAAATGCCTTTGCATAGTCAAAAAAACATAGACAGACATATTTCTGGTATTCTCTGCATCTGACATCATCAGTGATGTCCCTGGTTCCAAGTCCTCTTCTGAATCCGGCTTGATTTTCCAGCAGTTAACAGAAAATATTTGGAGGTAAATTAAATTATGGTGTGGATTATAATTAGATTTTGATGCAAACAATGAAACTAAGACCATATTTCCAATTAATATTTAATGTCCCCAAGAATTAGTTACTTCAAGCTGAATGTGGTGGCACATGTCTGTAATCCCAGTTACTCAAGAGGCTGAGGCAGGAGGATCACAAGCTTGAGGGCCAGAGGTAGCCTGCACAATTTACCAATACCATATGTCAAAATAAAAATTAAGAATAGTGGTCTGGGGGCACAGTTCAGTGGTAGAGCTCTTGCCTAGCCCAAGGCCCAGTACTGCACCAAAATAGAAAATTAAATACTCCAAATTTGAAGTGAAATATATCAGAATATGTGCTTTATAGCATTAATTTTGTTTTTAAAATTCTATGCATCCACATAAAAGGACTAGAAATGAATAGACAAATCTTTTGCTCCAAGGTTGATAATTTTAAAAATAAAAACAAACTTAGAAAGTACCAGTTCTTAGAAACACACTGATTCCAGAAAGAGGGAACAATTAGACAGGTGAAATTTCTCTCACCTACAAGTATTTTCACTTATGCAATTTAAGAGAAGTCATTGTTTACCACAAATCAAGGAAGCAAGGGCTTTTATTAACACCAACTTCTGAAATTGAGGCAATGACTTTATTTTTAAAGCAAACTTCTACTTCAATTACTTTTAGCAATTTTTGCTGGTATTCAATGCATGTAATTTAATTAAATTCTAAGTAAAATTTTAGTTGAACAAAATTTTACTGAAGTTTTATGGCTTTTATGAAAGATTTTTACATGTAATATATGATTTATACTAGTCAAAAATGAATGAATGTTAAAAAAAGAGAAAGGAAATCAGCTTAGTTTTCAAATGTCAATGGTTAAAAATTATTTCAGTAAAATATTATACATCTATAGCATATTAATATTAGGAAGCTTTAAGCCATTTTACTTATTTATTTATTTATTTATTTATGGTGCTGGGGGGCTGAAGCTGGGTTTAGCTCAGTTGGAAGAATTCTGCTCTGCACTCTGAGGCCCTGGGTTCAATCCCCAGCGCTGTAAAAACGGAACCCAGGGTGTTATACATACTTTTTGCAAGCACTGTAACCACTGAGCTGTACCCCCAGCCCCCTTTTAAAAATATCTTGAGACAGAGGTCTAAGTTACATAGGCTGCCTCTGGCCTTGAACCTATGATCCTCCTGCCTCTAGCTTCCTGAATCATTGGGATTCCAGGTGGGAGCTCCTATGCCAGGCCATTAAGTCTTTTATTTAAAAACCTGTGACTATGTTAGACTATCAGAATTTGTTGTCTTTCTCTCTCTTTATGAGCAACTTCCCATAGTTGTGTCTTTTGGGGGTTTGATTAGGTCCATTAGGGGAAAAAAAATGTATATATTTGAGGGGACATGCAGGGCACTCTCTAATAATCTCTAAATGTCACATATTTTGAAAGTGTTCCCTGTGAAACCATTTGACATAAGAAGAAATATATATTTCAATTTTTATTTTATTTTCATGGTAAATAATTGAGAGATAATGCTATATGATTTAAAGGAGTCATCCTATTACGCACAATTATCAAAGTGTGTTCTCACATTTGAATATAATTCACATTGTCACCACTTTAATGACTTAAGCAAAAGAAGAATAACTATAGTGTCTGCTGAAATTTTGCTCTATCCAGTCAATTTAGGCAAAAGTGTTATTTAAGTTTTATGCCTTAGTTAAGCAGGATAGAAAGGTAGGGAAATTTGGGGGACATGGAAAAGGAAAGAGCTTTCACTCCAGGAACTGGTTTGAATCTCACCAGCTGAGAATCAATGACTTTGCCACGACTACCAAGACGACGGCTGTGAGGACTGCCTGCAGAGACACGTTATTTTTGAGAGACATGTTCAATAATGAAAATGTTAAAATAGCCATAAGCCATACTTGGGGTTAAAACGTATGTAATCCTTCTGTGTTACTTTTCCCTCTGTAACTCTGTGCTGCTTTAGACATACTGGGACAATTCCCTCATGACTTTTTTCATAAACTGATACAGTGTATAATCTCATTTTGCTAAAGGGAAGTTCCTCCAATAGAAAAACCTAAACAACGGAACTTCCTCTTTTGATCTTATTGGCACCTCCCCAGCCTATGACAGGGGCCTTTTTGGCTCAGGTCACACTAGGCGCCCAGAACTGAGCGCCCAGGACTGACATCACACGGGGTGTGCCCCAGGTTAAATAAAACAGGAGGGAACATGTGCACTGCTCTTTTTTTGGCTTCCTCTTCTTCCCCCTTGTGGTAAAGTCCATGTCTGTGTCTTGAACGCCTGTCACTGAGCGCCCACATGTATTCTAACGTGAAAAACTCCGTAACTTTGTTTTACTCTTTTTTTTTTTTTCCTTCGGTACTGAGGGTTGAACCCAGGGCCTCACACTTGCATCCTCTGCAGGTGCTGGACCACTGAGCTGTACCCCCCAGCCCAGTTTTTTACTTTTTTTGAGACAGGGTCTTGCTAAATTACACAGACTGCCTCTGGTCTCGAACTTGCAATCCTCTTGCCTCTGCTTCCAGAGCCGCTGGGATTACAGGCATGCGCCACTGCGTCCAGCTCTGTTTTACTCTCTTTGACTAGTCCTGAAATTCTTTTCTGTGATGAAGCTAAGAACCTGGCTTAACCTGAGCACTGGGCCCAACGAGGGGAGCTCCTCAGGCTAGGCAGCCACACTGAGCTGTACCTCTCTGCTGTGCCACCAGTGACATCATAACAACTTCCCAATGTGTTATAATATGCTATGCATAAGAGGAAAATTTTAACTAATCATGGCCAATTAATTTCAGTTATAAAAATGAATTAACATATTTGAATCTTATTTTGGTGACTAATTAAAGGCAGAAAGCACAGACTAGGCTGGGTCCCCTGGTGCATGCCTGCAATTCAAGTGACTCAAAAGGCTGAGGCAGGAAGATTGAGAGTTCGATGCTAGAGGCAGCCTGTGCAACTTAGCCACACCCTCAGCCCATTTTTCATTTTTCATTTTGAGACAGGGTCTTGTACGTTGTGCAGGATGCCTCTGGCCTCTAACTCCCAATCCTCCTGCCTCTGCCTTCCAAGTCACTGGGATTACAGGTGTGCACCACCACAATGCTTGGTCAAATGTGTTGATTATTCTTGCCCCTTTTTAAACTAATAAATAATTTCTTATAAAATAGTATAGTTTTGACAGGAGGTTATTTTTAAAACTTTAAGCTAGCTGTTCATATAACATACTGTAACATTTGAGATGAGCTATTTAAATCTTTATTAACATCACTCTAGTAACAGTGTTAGTGAAAAGTGAGCCTATTTTTAACATATTATTTTCTTATAACTAGTTATAAGTGATAGAACTAGCTCTATAATCAATCTTGATAAGTATACAAGAATACATAACCAGTACAAAAATAATTTGGAAAGTCAGTATGCCTTCAAGAGTTCTACAGAATGCTTACCAACTTAATCACATTGTCAAAAATCAAATTTTATTCCTGAAGTAGGAATAAGGTAAAGCTAGAACTTCTGAGAACATTCAGAAAAAGTTGCAAAGTACAGTATTGATTTAACAACAAGAGATTGGTCTTATGTGTATTTCCCAGCACCATTACTTTCTCTGTTAAAACAACCAAAACTAAACAAATGCATTGCATGGCTATTTATTTTTTGTTGATTTTCACAGGTGATCCTTTGACGTTGAGTTTGTCCACAGAAATGTTTGCTCTTCTCCCACCTTCAAGGGCTGGACTTTGATGAAGTCTCTCCCTGAGAAATATACATATAACATTAATAGTATTTTTTAAATGGTCAATGGTCACCACAAACATGTTTTTGAATAGGCGCTGTAATTTAAGGAGAGTTTTATTTCAACAGTTCCTTAATAGCTTTGAACACAGAAGGCAGATTTCACTGAACATTTAAGAAAGCAATAGTTATTCACCTAGGATAGACTTTTTATTGTTAAGGCAGTGCTATTCAATATGGTAGCCATGAGCAATATTTATATTTAAGTTAAATAAAGTAAAATAAAATAAAATTGGTTCCTCAGTTGAACCAGCCAAATGCCAACCATGATTCAGTAGCTTCATATACCTAATAGCTACGATATTGGGCCAGTACAGATAAATAACACTTTTTATCACTGCAGAAAATCATTTTGGAAAATTCCATCAGACAGTACTTCAAAGAGGAAAGGCCACTGTTAGGGCCACGGATTTACAGGTCATGATAAAGACGACACTTTTTCTAGGTGTGTCCTGAATTTCATATTCAAAGTTAGCATCAAGAGATTTTTAATCATAAAGTTTTTCAACTGAGACAAATACCTAAAATTAAGATGGGAGAAAGATTTCAAGCCATTTGATAGGAAATATTAGGGCTCTAAATTCCTAAAAAAAAAAAAAGTACTTTAAAAGGAAAGACGCCAGCATCTGTAATCTGTACAAGGCTTCTGATTAACTTGATACCCACTTGTCCACCACGGTTCGTGAAGCCTTCCACCTTCTGCAGCAATCCTCCACTCTTACGGCCTAGAACAGATTTCTGTTTTAAGGCCTGTTGAGGCCTCTCTTTCTCGAGTATAATTTTAATACGAATTAGGTATTGCTTTTATTTCTTCCCCACAGGACTAAATTAAATTACAACTTCAGAGTATGTACTAAATATATAAAAGTCCTATACTTTCACTATGTGGTTTCAACAACTATTTTTCCCAGCTATTCTAAGAGGCAAATCCAAGGGAGGCTGAAGTTTTTGCAAAATTCTTCCAAAATATCTATTACACATGAAATGTTATATTTCATGTACTGTTATATAAGTACCTAAAAGTTCACTTACCATTAAATGTTTAATTTTGTGTTGTTAGGGAATTAAAGTCTTCTAAACACAGCCCCTCTCCCCTTATTTGTATCTCTAGACACAGTGTCTTTACTTGGAATAAAATATATGACTTTATGCATATACAGATTAGAATTTGTTTCTCAAAAATAACTACATTACAGTATGTCAATTTTCCATAGAAGGATTTTGTCATCTAACTTCTAAAGCATAGTTTGCTAGTGAATTACTAATTATATAATCGCAAAATATTACTGGTTTATAAATACAAATTTAAATTTATATGGAATACTCAGATTTAATGTAAAATTATTATATTTTTTACCAAAGTACTATGGATAAAACGTGGATGTTCATCAAAACTTCCTTATAAGAGGTAAAATTGCCCAACATTTTTTCTAAATGTCCTTTAAAAACATTATTTTTAGAAATAATTTTTACCTTCTCCTAAGTTCTCGTGATCCTGAACTCTCATGACCAACACTTCGCATTCTGGTGTTTTCTAGATTGCGTGATCTTCCCCCTGGTTTGTACTTCAAGATCTCACTTTGCCACTCATCATCAAAAGCATGAGCATCATCTATATTATATATCAAAATAAAGGAAATAAGTATTTAGGTATCAATATCAGTAATGTCTCATTCCCCACATAGTTCACACTACCCTTTGTTTTCATCAGCCTAACCTTAAGATGTCTTCTGGGCTTAATTTTAGTAGGGTCGCTATGAGTTGGACACGACTCAACAGCACCTGACAACACATCTAGAGAGCAAAGAAGCTATTCTAAAAGCTACAAAAGAGAAATGTCAACTCACTTACAAAGGCAAAGCCATTAGAATAATAGAGGACTTCTCAACAACAACATTAAAGGCAAGGAAAGCTTGGACAGACATCATCCAAGTCCTGAACAAGAGTAATTGCCAACCAAGATTACATTACCCAGCAAAATTATCTTTTAAAATAGATGGTGAGTACAAGACATTCCATGGTATTGCCTTGTTTAAATGATTCACAGTTGCCCAGCCAGCACTGCAGAGGATCCTTGATGAAGCACTGCATATGGGAAAGTAAAACAACCCCAAATACAAGATCAAGGGAATGAATAATAAACATGAGAGGAACTTAAGAAAAAAATAGGCCAAATATGAATAAAAAACAGTAACAACTACCAAACTGATGCAGAATAAAAAGCACCTCTCAATAACTAACCTCACTATAAATGTTCTTAACTCATAAATCAAGGGACAGAATAATCAATTGGATTAAAAATCTTAAACTTTCGATATGTGTCATTCAAGAGACTCACCACATCCATAAAGACCATAAAAGGCTGAAAATTAAAGGCTGGAAAACAATATACCAAGCAGGTAGGAAACAAACAAACAAAAAAGCAGCAGTTGTGATACTAATTTTGGACATATTAGACCTCAATTCTGAACTAATCAGAAGAGACAAAGAAGGACATCACATATTAGTAAAAGGAACCGTCAACCAGGAACCCATAATGATATTTAATATTTACTCACCAAATACAGGGGCACTTAGCCTCATAAAAGAAAATGTACTGGAAATAAAGGAACACATTGGGCCAGACACAATAATTATGGGAGATTTCAATACCTCACTTTTGCCAAGAGATAGGTCATCAAAAAACAAAAAATCAATAGAGAAGTGATGGACTTAAATAATACCATAGATCAACTAGTCCTTACAGGCATTTTCAGAATATTCTATTTACCAGATGTGGAATACACATTCTTCTCAACACCACATGGAATTTTAGTCCACAAAAATGGCCCCAAAAAAGACCAAAAAGTACAAATCATTCTCTGTCCTTTATCAGATCACAGTGGAATAAAAGTAGAACTCAAAAACAGGAAAAATTTCAGAAATGTTACAAATGCATGGAGACTAAATAATATGCTGCTGAATGATCAGTGGGTTATTGAAGAAATCAGAGCAGAAATTTAAAAATTCCTGCAATCAAATAAGGATGAGAACACCACAACTTATGGGATATAAGAAGGCAGTTCTAAGTGGGAAGTTCATAGCCATGAGTACCTTCATCAATAAGTTAGAAAAGGCCCAATTAACTAACTAAACCACAAATCTCAAGGCCAACAATCTCAAGGCAAAATGACACATCTCAAGCCATTAGAAAGCCAACAAGAAGTTAATCTCAAAAGATGCACTCAGACAAAAATTATCAAGATCAAGGTAGAGATATCCCAATTAGAATCAAAAAGATAATTCAAACAATTAATGAGACTAAGAGCTGAGTCTTTGAAAAGATTAATAAAATAGATGCCACCCTAACCAGTCTTACCAAGAGAGAAAGAAAAGGCACCAATTGAAAAAATTAGAGATAAGAGTGGGGTCATAACCACCGATACCAACAAAATTCAGAAAATTGTCAGGAAATATACTTTGAGAAATTGTACTCCCCAATACAGAACAAATGAATAAGTTCATTAACACATATGAATTACTAAAATTAAGCACAGAGGACATATGCAATCTAAACAGACCCATTACACTGACCAAATAGAGAAGATAATAATAAGTCTCTTAACAATGGGAAGCCCAGGTCCCAATAGGTTCACAGCAGTATTCTATCAAACCTTCAAAGAAGAATATCTATTCTCCTTAAACTATTTAACAAAGTAGAAAAGGAAGGGGTACTTTCAAACTCATTCCATGAAACCACTATCATCCTGATACCAAAACCAGGCAAGGACACTTCAAATAAAGAGAACTATAGGCCAATTTCCCTGATGAACATTGACACAAAAATTCTCAACAAAATCCTGGCAAACCAAATTCAGCAACACATAAAAAAGAGCATATATAATGATAAAGTGGGCTTCAGTCCACAGATGCAAGGCTGGTTCAACACAGGAAAATCAACCAATGTAATCCAACATATCAAGAGATTTACAGACAGAAATCACATGATAATCTCAATCCATGCTGAGTAGGCCTTTGACAAAGTGCAACATCCTTTCATGATAAAAACCCTGGAGAAGATGGGCATAATAGGGAAATACCTTAATATCATAAAGGCCATTTATGATGGAGCTACAACCAATGTCATGTTAAATGGGAAAAAATTGAAACCATTTCCTCTAAGATCAGGAACAAGAAAAGGATGTCCATTCTCTCCTCTCTTATTCAATATTGTGATCAAAGTCCTAGCCAGAGCAATCAGACAGGAAAAAAAAATCAAAGGGATACAGATAGGCAAAGAAGAGGTCAAATTATCCTTATTTGTGGACAACATGATCCTTTACCTAAGGGCCACAGAAACTCCTCTGGAAAACTCTTAGATATACTAACTCCTTCAGCAAAGTATCAGGATACAAAATTAACACTCAAAAATCAGTAGCCTTCCTTTACACCAATTGTGAATACAAAGAGAAGGAAATTAAGGCAATAATCCCTTTCACAACTCACCAAATATTAAGCACTGAGGAATCAGTCTAACCAAAGACCCTGAAGATCTCTATTAAAAAAAAGTAAATATTAAAGAGAGAAATTGCAGAGGTTATAATAAAAGATGGAAAGACCTCCCTTGCTCATGGATTGGGAGAATCAATATTGTAAAAATGGCTACACTACCAAAATCAATTTACAGATTTAATGTAATTCCATTAAAATCCCAATGACAGACTTTGTAGAAATAGGAAAAATCATCCAAAACTTCATATGGAAACACAAAAGACCACATATAGCCAAAACAATGTTAAGCTGCAAAACCAGTGAAGGCAGGATCACAATACCTGATTTTAAATTATACTACAGAGTGCAAAATTCTACTAAAGATCATTCACAAGCGACTGCAGCAGTATATAGACAGGGAATTACCAGAAAATCAAGTGGGATTCAGAAGAAGGCGGGGAACCAGGGACATCATTACTGATGTCAGGTGGATATTAGCTGAAAGCAGAGAATATCAGAAAGATGTCCATCTATGTTTTATTGACTATGCAAAGGCATTTGATTGTGTGGATCATAACAAATTATAGATAACACTTCGGAAAATGGGAATACCAGAACACCTAATTGTGCTCATGAGAAATCTGTACATGAACCAGGAGGCAGTTGTTCAAATAGAACAAGGAAACACTGAGTGGTTTAAAGTTGAGAAAGGTGTGCGTCAGGGCTGTATACTTTCACCATATCTCTTCAATTTATATGCTGAGCAAATAATCCGAGAAGGTGGACTTTATGAGGAAGAATGTGGCATCAAGATTGGAGGAAGACTCATTAACAACCTGCGTTATGCAGATGACACCACTCTGCTTGCTGAAAGTGAAGAGGATTTAAAACATTTACTGATGAAGATCAAAGATCATAGCCTTCAATATGGGTTATGACTAAACATCAACAAAACAAAAATCCTTACAACTGGGTCAGCACACAACTTCACAATAAATGGAGAAAAGATTGAGGTTGTCCAAGATTTTGCTTTGCTTGGCTCTATAATCAACACCCATGGAGGCAGCAGTCAAGAAATCAAAAGACACATTGCTCTAGGAAAAGCTGTGGCAAAAGATCTCTTTAGAGTATTGAAAAGCAAAGATGTCACATTGAAGACGAAGGTGCGTCTGACTCATGCCATGGTATTTTCAGTGGCATCATATGGTTGTGAAACCATATGGTTTCACATTGAACATTGAACGAGAGACAGAAAAAGAATTGAGGCTTTTGAATTGTGGTGCTGGAGACGTCTATTGAATATACCATGGACTGCCAAAAGAACCAACAAATCTGTCCTAGAAGAAGTGCAACCAGAGTGCTCCTTGGAAGCAAGAATGGCCAAACTGCATCTTACATATTTCGGACATGTAGTGAGGAGAGATCAATCCCTGGAGAAGGACATTATGTTTGGGAGAGTGGCAGGTCAACGCAAAAGAGGAAAACCCTCCACCAGATGGATTGACACAGTGTCTGCAACAATGGGCTTAAACATAAATAAGATCGTTTGCCTGGCACAGAATCAGCAAGTGTTTCGATCTGCTGTACATAGAGTCGCGATGAGTAGGACTCAACTGGACGGCACCTAACCACAACCACAACCACAACAACAACAACAGGGCTATAGTAGTAAAAACAGTTTGGTACTGGCACAAAAATAAGCTTGAAGAAATGGAACAGAATTAAAGATCCAGAAATACACCCACATAACTACAGTCACATGATCTTTGACAAAGGGGCTAAGAATCTACAATGGAGAAAAGATAGCCTTTTCAACAAATGGTGTTGGGAAAATTGGATTTCCATCTGCATAAAAATGAAAATAGACCCGTATCTCTCAATTTGCATGAGAGTCAACTCAAAATGGACAAGAGACCTCAACATAAAACTAGAAACCTTAAAAGTACTAGAAGACAGGAAACACAGTCCCACACATAATAGGCATAGGAAAGTATTTCCTTAACAGGACTCTAATCACTCAGGAAATGGCACCAATAATTGACAAATGGGATTACAGGAAATGAAAAAGCTTCTGTACAGCAAAGGAAACAATCAACAGTTAAGAAGAATCCGCTGAATGGGAGAAAATCTTCATATTATGCACATCCAACAGAGAACTAATTTCTAGAATTTACAAAGAACTCAAGAAAGCAAATTCCAGGACAACTAATAACTCAATACACAAGTGGGCAAAGGAAATGAACAGACAGTTCTCAAATGAAGAAGTTCGTAAGCCTATGAAGCACATGAAAAAATGGTCAACAACCCTAGCCATTAAGGCAAGGTAAATGAAAATAACTCTGAGATTCCATCTAACTCCAGTAAGAATGGCCAGGATCAATAAAACAACTAATAATAGATGCTGGCGAGGATGTGGAGAGAAAGGGACCCTCTTACACTGTTAGTGGGACTATAAATTGGTTCAACCACTTTGGAAATCAATATGGGAATACCTCACAAAACTAAAAATAGAACTGCTATATGACCCAGCTATACCACTACTGGGAATGTACTCAAAAGGAGACAAGGTCATTATAACACAAAGATACCTGCATCTCCATATTCAATGCAGCACTCTTCACAATAGCAAGAATATGGAACAAACCAATGTGCCCATCAATAGAAGAATGGATAAAAAAATTATGGCACATATATACAATGAAATACTACTCAGCAGTAAAAAGGAATGAAATAATGTCATTTGCAGCAAAATGGATGGAACTGGAGAATATCATCCTAAGTGAATGAACACAAACTGAAAAAGAGAAATACCATATGCTTTCACTCATATGTTGAGAGCCAAATCTCACTTAAAGGAAGAAAAAAATCCTATACATAAATCAATATATAAAAATGCATAGTTAAACTTAGTGAAGAAGGGATAATATAAAGAGTAGAAAGGAGGGAGGGAACTAGCAGAGGGAAGCAGAGATTGTGGAAGGTGGGATGGGGAGGAAAATCAGTGTAGAGGGATAAGGGGGAGAGGATAATCTCAATGTAAATGATGCAATGTTATAAGTACATGGGAAAAATAGGGGAATATGACCCGTAAATACATATGAGTTTTATTATATATTAGTCAAAAAATTCCATAAACTTTGTAAGTTGATGAAAGTGTAACCAAAAGTGATGTAATAGTTGTATAATGGAAAAAGGAAATATTGTATTACTCTGTATCCCATTAACATTTATCAATTAAGGGGAAAAAAGATGAATAAGTAAATTTCATTATAATTTCATTTAAATTAAAAGCACAAAAGCTTGATTTTAATATGGATTGGGTAAAACTAATAGAAATAATTTGAATTATCATTTATAATTATTAGTATATTTTAATATTAAAATATAAGAAAAGGCAGAATACTGAAAGGGCTTAAATGCACTGAAGAATGAACAGAACAATTAGAAAATGAAAGGATTTACTTGGTATATATATATATTATCTACCATATACCAGAAATCCAAATCTTATCTATAGGAAACCCTATGTGCTCAAAATACAGAATAGTTTAAGTAGATTATGGCCTATTCATGATAATACTTTTAGGAAACCACTAAAATGTTTTTGAAAAATAATAGGTAAGTATTTAAAATAATGAGTTTAAGCATAAAATAAACTATTTTGTTGTTGTTTTAAGATGCTTTTGAGTTGGGTCCAACTCTTAGGGACCCTATGTACAGAAAACGAAATACTCCCTGACACTGCCATGCCTGGCACTATATCAGTGCTTCTCTGCTGTTCATAGGGTTTTCAACAGCAGATTGTTTGGGGATTGTTTAGGAGTGGGCGGCCAGATCCTTCTATTTTTTCAGTGCTGAGGATCAAACCCAGGGCATCAAGGTTCACAGAGCAGCACTCTACCAACTGAGCTAAACCCCAGTCCATATAAACTCTATAGATAGTAGAATACTAATTAAAAACATGTGTTTACACATACATAAAACTATTAGGAAGAAATACACAAAAATATTAATAGTATTTATTTTGGGTTGAGATTATGGATGGTTTTTACTTCTTTATATTTTTCTCTTTTTTAATACTATTTTTTTAAGATGTTACTGGTGAGTTGAACCCAGAGCTTCACGCATGTCTTTTGCAATTGCTCAACCACTGAGCCTTATCCTCAGCCCATTTTTTACTTCATATTTTGAGTCAGGGTCTTGCTAAGTTATGTAGGCTGCTTCTGGCCTCAAACTTGCAATCCTCCTGCCTTAGCCTCCCAAGTTCCTGGGATTAAAGGCATATGCCACTACACCCAGCTTATAGCTTTATACTTTTCAAATGTACTTCCTTGATAATCAAAAGATTTTAAAAACTCATTTTGCTTATTGATATTACTAAATAACAAATCAAAAGATTCCATTTTATGAGTACAAAAGAAAATTAAATGATATCCCACATCACCAAAAACCACTGTAAAAAAAAAAGAAAGATCTCTTAAACGATGAAACTATTATTGTATTACTTTGATAGTATTCTCTACACATATTTTTCATAAACTACCCCTTATGAGATATTTCTACAAAAAATTCATCATGTTCTACAAATGCAGCTGCTGTTTTAATTTTTTGAGAAATAATATTTTTGTGATAACTTACTTTCATTCATATTGATGAACTCTTGATTGACCTCCTCATCTCCAGTCTTACTGTTCTTTGACTTTTTAATGACATGAGCTCGGTCATGGATATGATGACCCACAGCCATTTTTTCCAATCCACTCTCAGAATCTCTCAGTGCTCTCCGGGTTTCCTTTATCTGTAAAAGTAAAGAAGATAGCTAAGCACTATGGTGCACACCAGGCCCTGGGATTTAGTTGGTAGAGCGACACTCTGCACTCTTTCAGGTCTTTCAGGTCCTGAATTCAATTCCCAGCACTGCAAAAAATGGGAGAATCATGTGGCAATCCACTCCCTAGGCAATTCTGAAACAATCACCCACTGAAAACCCTATGAAGGTCACTATGAGTTGGACACAACTCGACAGCACCTAATAAACAAAAACATGGTGCACACCTGCAGTCCAAGTGACTCAGGGGGCTGAGGCAGGAGGATCATGAGTTTGATGCCAGAAGCAGCTTGTACAACTTGATGAGATCCTGTCTCAAAATAACAAACAAAGAGAAGCCCGAGGGTGCAGCTCAGTGGTAGAGTGCTTGCCTAGTATGCATAAGGCACTGCCTTCAACCCTCCAGTAGTGGGACAAATATGAAGAAAACAAAAATTATTTAGTCATAATTTAAGTTTATAGAATGGATTTAATTCTAAACTCCTTAGGGCCTATTTACTTATTTGAGGTAAGGCCACAGGCCCACTGCTCTAAAAACTTATTGTTTTGTACAACTGTTGTTTTTGTACAATTACTATACACTAAGAAAAAAATTAACAAGTAATCAAGCTCAGCTCCACTATTAACTTATAAAATTGTGGCAATAGGCTTCTGATATTTCCTGAATTGCTTAAAATGAAAATGTCCAGGACAAACAGCCCCAATACGATTTAATCTTTCTCCAAATCAAGTATTAAAACAAATAGTAACTAAATTATATGAAACTTAGTGCCCTCAACACTGTCTGTGGCAATGTAACAGATGGAAGTTCATGCTAGCATTCCTTCAAATAAGGGCAACAAATTATTCATCAGCTGTATTGGTAGGCTTCATTCTCATGCTTCGTACCTATTAACTCCATGTAAGTGGTTTGAGAATATTTATGATAGCCAAAGATTATTAACATGATTTTCTGGGAGAAAGGCATAATTAAATTCTATTTAAGTTTAAGACTCTGTCACTTTTAGCAAGTTAAAATGTCTGTGATGAATTTGCAAGGGCATCATTACAAGGTATGTGTATGTAAGAACAGAAAAACAAAATTCTTCATATTCATTAGTCTAGTAAACCTAAAATTTTACTGCAAGTACTAACAAGGAAATGGAGAAATGGGAATTTTCACACCACAGTTTACAGAAGTCAACAGTTTTAATTACTATGGCATAAAAAAATTGGTAATTTCTGAATACAGATGAAGGTACATATACCCTGTGTTGACCCTTGTACAAGGAGACGTGTATAAGAATGAACTAGTGCAAGATTAGATACACTTCAACATCTATCAAGAGAAAAATGGATAAAATTTCATGTTATATTTATATTTTGGGTACTACATAGAAATTAAAAATAAACGAACCAGAGCTACGTGTATCAACTTGAATAAATCTCAGAAGCGTATTATAAAGCAAAGGCAAGTTGCAAAACATACTTGCAAGAATGATACTCTAAGTTTAGAAACCAGCAAAAGTAACCCATCATGTTTTGTGATGCACATATAAATAAATTACAAAAACATGCAGGAGAATGATAAACTCCAGATACAGGGAGAGGGAGAAAGGGCAAACAGATGTGGGAGGAATATACTGAAGGTCACTAGGCAAGCCACGAAGCCACATCCTCAGGCTTCATTAGAAGCCTTAACTCTACCTGTAACATTCTTGCTCATAAAAACAGAATAGACATCTTGAAGTAAATAGAGAAAAATACTATGATTTGACTAAACTGGGTAGCAGGAATATGGGTTGATAATATATCTTTTCCATTCATTTCAAATATTTCATTAGCTAAAAATTAATTTACTTCAAACAAACTATAAGTAGACATTTATTTCAGAAAACAAAGGCTTCTTGTTGTGTCTATTCATCTTTTCAATCTGTAAATGTAATAAACATCAAAAGATATTTACATGAAAGAAGTCACCCTTCAAGGGGGGACCAAAAAATGCCGTAAACTAAATACAGTTGAGTTTTAATGGTTTTTGCAATACTGGCAGCCTTACTGCCTTCCTTCTGCCCCCTCCTCTATCACTCTTTACCAGATCAAATTTTAGTAATTAAAATTTAATATAAGCTATCTGTCATCATCATGTTAAGCTCTAAGAATGCTTAACAAATACTTACTCCTCCTGGAGCCCTACGAGTTTGAGATGAAGCCTGGAAAACTTTTGGTGGTTCATCTCCTACTTTGGAGTAGGTCATAACTGAGGAAGAACAAAATGAATGTCCATTTGGATCCACTGAAAGTTGACCCTAGAGGCAAAGAGAAATCATAAATTCAGAGCTCAGTCCAATAGGAAGAAGTAATGGCAAAGAGTTTAAATAAGTAACAACACTAGCTATCAGTTCTACTAAGGATACCATATTACTGATATGGTTTATTCAAATGCCAACCATGGGGGGGGGATCCTATTTTCCTTCAATTTTTGGTACCAATTCTCAGTTTCCTCATAAAGAATAACAGTAAGCGATTCACTTAAAGACTATTAAATCTTTCAGTCATTGTGGCTCAGATTTAAATAAAGATGTTATGCCCTTGAAGCCTCTGATAGTTCCATAGTCAGTAGTTGACCCTTGTGTAAAATCTTGCTGATACTAAGTCAGTTAGCTATGCACCAAGAAGTTTCATACTTTCTGTGGGCACTAGATTGTGACATCACTAAAATTATTGCTAATACCCTAGATTTGGACATTCTGAAATGATCCATAAAATCCAAACTAGGTAATTGGAGTGATTTAGGTCTTTTTCTTGTTGTTGTTGTTGTTGTTGTTCTTCTTCTTCTTCTTCTTTTTTTTTTTTTTTTTTTTTTGGTGGTACTGGAGGTTGAATCCAGGGCCTCACGCTCGCATGCTTTGGAAATGGTGTATCATTGAGCTAAGTCTCACTAAGTCTCACTAAGTTATATAGACTGCCTCTGGTCTCGAACTTGCAATCCTCCTGCCTCTGCCTCCCAAGTCGCTGGGATTATAGGCATGTGCCACCCTGCCCAGAGATTTAGGTCTTCTTAAGATAGAACAAACTATTTGTTTTGATGTTAATATGAGTATAAAAGTAGAAATATTAGTACTTGTTTGTAAGTATTTGGACTGTATAGTTCTAATTTAGTAGCTAAACATTCTGAAATTTATTTTCAGAGTTTTTTAAAACTAAAACTTAATTTCTGCTACATATCCTTTTAACTAAATAGGTCATAAATAATAATAATATATAAATTCGTATAAAATGTTCACTTATAGTGACTAAGAATAAATGTTTTTAGGTTGAATTTTTTTAGTTCTGAAAATTTAATGTTATTTTTGAAACTTGTAGGTTGTGAAATAAATTTAGTGAGATATGATTAGGATTTTTTAAAACATGGAATAAAATAGAAGATATTAGCACATACTCTAAATAGTATGATCTTTTTTCATAAAACTTTTGTTTATGTGTATTTATAAAATATACAAGAACTATGTATATGGATTAATCACATAAGACATATTTTTTAGCTATTGCAGATTACGGTTAAAAGATGTTTGAAAGTCACTACAACACAGGATACCAACAATTGGAAACAATGTTCTCATCACTTTATTTTCAGTACTTACAAAGTTTCTTTGTAACTCCTGCATACTGTTTCTCATATTTAACATCATTCGGTCCATTGCCTGAAAAGGGTTGACATCTGTACGCTATAGGATATTAGGAAGTATGTTATTAACTACAAGTACAACACAAAAGAGGCAAACCAATCTTCCCAAAACAGCTGAAACATTTTTCCCAATCCATTTAGTAGAATCTCATGCAATAATCAATCAGGCAAAAATAACTTAAGAACTACATAATGAGAGTGATTTGTTAAAAAATTAAAGCATGTGCAAAATCCCAAACAGCCAACACAAATGATCGAGGCATTGCAACACTGCAGATATGTACATACGCTGGATGTGTGCACACAAGCACGCATGCATGTACTTACAAATACACATTCTTACACATATATCACTTGTGAGGTTTCTTAAAACATAATTTAGTTGATTTAAATACTGAGTGTTATATTCTTGGCTGGAACACCTCTGGCACAGAACAGTTTTCAAATTTTCCCTTCTTCCCTCTCATGTCCCACCATGCAAATAAATCAAATTTAAGTATAAGATGCCAGTGTCACCTCCACCAGTACCATATGGTTGAAAGAAGCTGTCCCTCTCATCTTAGTAGGGTGGAAAAGGTCAATCCACTCTACCAATAGGCCTTCAACTTGCTGACAGATTAGTAGGACACACTCTTGAAACACAAGGCATGTTCTTTCAAAATTCCTCTAGAATTACGAATTCCTTAAGAAAAGGAGTTTTACCCCAAGGACATTTGGCATTAACTAGACACACATTTTGGGAGCAGGACCTGGCAACCCACTCCCAAAAATCAATCCACCATTGAAAACCCTATGAACAGCAGAGAAGCACTGACAATAGTGCTTCGCCTGTTGTGCGCAGGGTCACTGTGAGTTGGATACCAACTCGACGCCACCTAACAACAACAATACACGCATTTGGGGTGCCACAAATGAGAAGGTGTATAACTAGCATCTAGTGGGTAGACGCCAAGGATGCTACTAAACATCCTACAATGCACAGGACAGCCTCCAAGAACTAAGAATCATCCAGCTCAAAATGTCAGGACTGCTGAGAAACCCTGCTCTAGGAAAATCTACTGCTGATTTTCGGTTTCATCACTGGAACACTCACCGGCACATAAAGGTAAAGCACACATGCTAGTGTGTCATCGGATGTATCACCTACTATTATAAAACAAGCAGAGTTGCTTGGTTCAAGGAACACTTCTGCTTGAGCAGGAATCTTCTGAACCCTGTAAGCGCTATGGTTCAATGCTGGCATTTCAATTCTTGTGCGGATTCCTTTGCTGTGCACCAAGGGAAGCCTTAATCAAGAATTCTCAAAGGCCTATCCATGCCTTCTGGGCTGGGATTTAGCTCAGTTGGTAGAGCGCCACTCTGCAGTCTCTGAGGTCCTGAGTTCAGTTCCTAGCACTCCACTCCCAAGGCAATCCTGAAACAATCAGCCATTGAAAACCCTATGAGGGTCACTACGAGCCAGACACAACTCCACAGCACCTAACAACAACAACATCCCTGCCTTCTGGTGAGTTTTTACTCTTAATAAAAATGGGAAATAGGTGGGGAAAACAAACTCCTCTTTAGAATCTGCATTTAATGTGGGAGGGAACATCGAAGGCACATTTAAGGAGATACTGTTAAACACCCCAGTACACAAAGGACTGAATCAGAATTAATCTGCATTTGAGAGACTCAACATAATTCTGGTAATATTCTGAATATTTCATTTTAATAACAAATTTAGAATCGGGACCTGTACAATAGCTATAATTCATGAGAGAGAGAAGAGTTAGCTCAAAGAAGGAGAGGAGGTTGGCAGGAGAGGTTAGATGATACATTCTGCCCTCTTCTCATTCCACTGTCAATTAGTTACCAAATGATGTATCTCAACTTGCTCTGCTGTGGCCCAACACCCAGAAGTGACAAAAAGCAGGGCTACAGAATGGAACTGGATTTAAGGGGGCCCCTTTTGTACACATGCTTAAGTGTTTCCTTCTGATTTTTAGCCTAGTTGGTGCTTTTTTGTCACCCAAGTACCCCCTTAGAAAGTGCTCTTCCAGTCACCTAATCCCTGCCTCAGTTCCCGCCATCTCTACCTCATTCCCCTGCTTCATCTCCTTCAGAGTACTGTAACCATCAAATTTTGCTTATTGTCTGTTTTCCCACCTTTTAAAAATAATCTGTGAGGGCAAGAATATTCTCAATTGCAATTATATCCTCAGTAGTTAAAATATGGTTCCTGGCACTTAAAAGGGCTCAACAAATATTTCCTGAATGAATTAATAAATTATCTCTAGTTCTGGGCTAGGGGTGTGGCTCAGTAGTAGAGCACTTGTCTAGCAAGAATGAAGCCCTGGAGTTTGATCCACAGCACTGCAAAAAAGAAAAAAATAAGTGTCTCTAGCTCAGCTCAAATCTAGATATCTAACTCTCTCCCAGATAAATCCACCTAAACAATCCATAGATGCCTCAAGGACAAAACACTCAAAATTGAAAAGACTGTTTTGACTACCCCTACTTTCATCTCATGTCTGCACCGCATCAATGCTCTATGTTCCTCAGTTCAATGGCATTCCTATCTACCGAACGCCTCATGCCAGAAAAAGGGGCGCATACTTCCCTTACGCTCCTTCAACCCAATCAATCACCAACTTCTAGCCATTTACCTCTGTCTCTTAAATGAGACAATTTTTCTTTATCACCATGGCTATTACCAAGTAGAAAATACTAATTATTAACATAGAATGCCTCACCAGCCTCTCTCCTTCCACAGTGGTCTCTTCTAATCTCTCTCCCCCTACAGGCACAATGAGATTTTGAAAATGAGAATGTGACTCTATTACCACTTTGGAAGTCAGTCAACTGCTTCCCCTGCCCTTAAAATAACATCCATACCTATTATGGCCTGAAGAAGCCTCTGGCTACCTCTTTTCCTCATTTACATCAACTGTCCAATTTAGATTCTAGAGCCAAGTGATCCTAAACATCTTTTAGCTGCCCTGGCCTCTAAGTCTTCGAGCACACTCTTCCTTTCTCCTCCGTGCCTTTCCTGGCTAGCTCTTATTAATCCTTCAGGTTCACAGTCTTCTCTGGTTGACTTGCACTCCATTCCATTCAAAAGAAAAGATCTGGATTATGGCTTTTTTTTTTTGTCTGTGCTACCACAGCATGAACTTCCCGATCTGTACTATAACTGCTTTTTTTGGCACATGTCCCACTAAAAACTCTGGTCACAAAGGAAAAATATATGTCAAACTTTGGGAAGGCAAATGGTTCAATATGGCACAAAGGAATAAAAAAGAAGCTTTTCATGAGGATACAGGTACAAATGTTCCAAATTCATGCTATTCTTTGCTACTCTTCAGAATGTTGTTAGGTATGTTGGAAACTAGTGACAACAGACACAGGACCAAAGCCCAGGCCTGCTCCAGTGCAGCCATGCTTGTGCGGGGGCAAGAAGAGACAGCGTGGGCTGCTGGCAACAATGTCGTAGAGACAGCAGCTGAGCAGAGCTTTGCCAGATGCCTGGCTTGCTTCACCTTGTGGACAGCCGTCATGAGCAGGTGGAAGTCCCTAACTTTCAAGCACACTTATGGGGATCTGTCTGGGAATCACGCAAACAGTCACCCGTCAAAAGCCATCTTTTACTCTGAAGACTGATTTTAGATATCGTGATATGACTTAGTTCAGAAAACACGTACCTAAAGACTCGAAAGATAAATTTAATACATTACACAGAGGTTTCCAGCACAAGTACTACGAAGCCATTATGAATGTTAATAAGAGGCATGCCAATTCAAACTGCTTGAATTAATGAAAATTTGTCAAAAAATATTGCTAAAGTGATTTCTGTCTCATGATACGAACCATACCACCAAAACTGCCAAAAGGCACAAGAGAAAAACTTGTTGCCTAGAAAAAGAATATCTAATTAATTTTGGTAATATTTATTATATAATAACCTCTAAAAAATAAACAATTCACTGCATAACCACATACCTCAGAAATATCAACATTACCGAACTTTTTCATTAAAAAAGACACAATGTATACTTTTTAAGTTGTCTGCTGTAGAACCTGACAGAGCTTGGCAGGCAAATAAGGAGGTCATTTATCATGGAAAATATGACTAGGCTAGTCGGCAGTTGAAAGAAAACTATTTGCTATGGGTTAAGATAAATATTTCTCAAAGGGAATGCAAATTCATACCAAAATTAATTAAAACATACATAAGGTATAATGACTAAGATTAAATCATCTAACCTTTGCTCAACTAGCCCATATTTTCTACAGATCACTAATCTTGCCTATAAACTGACTAAAAATACAAAATTTTATCTACATGAATAAAATTCCTACATATTAATAGAAGTAGTAGGTAAAAATTTAATACCTCCTAAGAGTTCATAGAAGAAGATATAAATATAGACTTAAGGAAAGGTCATATACATATTTTTAAAAGTATAGAGTCTGTGATAGACAAAACACTGTTAAGTATAATAAATGGAATAAACATGCACAAGGTCCTGGGATGAGCCTCAGCACAAAAAAAAGTCAAGAAAATAGATGGGATAGTCAAAATTAATAGTTCATAAATTGTATTTCCCAAGTTACAAATGAAAACAAAGTTTTAGATGAAAAATGTTAAATGCTTACTACTCAGAAGGTTCAACTGTTGAAAATAAACTTTGAATTTCTGAGTAAAAGCTGGACATGACAGATCACACCTATAATCCCAGCACATGACAGGCTGAGGCTAAAAGATCTGGACTTCTAGGTCAGCCTGGGCTACATAGCAAGACTGACAAAAACTAAGAAACAAGTAAATAAAATTAAAATCAAAAAATATAATATATAAAGTTTTGCTATTCATAATAAAGTATTATTAGATGATATCATACATCATCTATAATTATAAACTAACATAGTTTGACAGTATCAAGTTTTATATTTCAGTGATAGATAATTGTCTTCCAAAGGCAGGATGATAAACAGAAAAAAGTTTAGGTTGTTTTATAATAAATGATACATACTTATAATGTATATTTAGAACAGTAGTCTCCAAAGTATGTGGGATGCACCAATAGAATCTCTATTATTTCTTTTTACTGAAAGAAAAGATAGATGAGATGGACCCTGATACCTTCACTCACTCTAAATGTCACATCACGAGTTATAAGGTGCCCAGTTAAAATAAATTAAGACATTAAATTAGCTAGCTTTAAACAAAACTAATCCTTACAAGCCTGCAGCCATACCACTGTGGCTTCTGATCCTGTCAAATCTTGGAAGCTAAGCAGGATGGGGCCTGGTTAGTACTTGGATGGGAGACCGCCTGGGAACACCAGGTACTGTAGGCTTGGGAGATGGACCCGGCAACGCCACCCCCAAAAATCAATCCACCATTGAAAAAACCCTATGAACAGCAGAGAAGCACTGACAATAGTGTTCCACCTGTTGTATGCAGGGTTGCTATGAGTCAGATACAGACTTCACGGCACCTAACAACAATAATAATGGCTCACTGCCATTGTTAATTAATCAAAGCATCCATTTAAAAAAAACACATTACTTTATAAAATAGAGAAAAGCTTGGTATAAATTTTATTAGAAATTCAAATAGTTATGTTCAAAAGCCTATTGTTTTCTTGGTTCTGTTCTTTTTTAAAGCATCAGTCTTCCATTTTCTGTAATTGCTAATTTTGTTCCCACATTCACATCTAGTTATAGCTAGAAAAGTCAGGGTAAGGTAGCGGTTTTTGTTGTTTGTTCTTGTTTTCTTTTAATTAATTTGTTTCTGCCATAAGTCCTTTATACTTAGACATAAACTTGTCAAATACATCACACCCTAGGAAAAGAGGAAAATTATATCTCTTAGTGTAAATTGTAAATCCACAGAATAAAGGAAGTTTTGACTAAAACAGAGGGTGAATGGTCCTTGGAAAAGTTGCTGTAACAGGGTGAAAATCCTACATTTAAAAATACTAATGCCCTTCAACTGTTCTAGGAAAATTCTCATTGCTCTTGATTAGTGAAAGCATTTCATAGTTTGAACATGAAAAAATGTACTGGTGTTAGCTTTTTAAGATAGCTGACTTAGAGTTATAAAGAAAACTGTGTACCACTACTTAATTTTATGTGAGGTAAATAAATATTACCAAGCCATATTACAATTTAAAAAGCTATGAGACTTACGTTCAAGTTGTTCTAAATATCTATATGAGTACCACAGGTTTTTTTCTGGTAAAATGTTTAAAGAGATGATTACTAAACGAGAAATAATAAGCTCACATATAAGTGATTAGTGTTTTGTTTCTTTTTACTGTATGGGGGGGCCTTGTGCATGCTAGGCAAGTGCTCTACCATTTGTATGTCTTTTTTTCGGAAATATTTGTTCAGGTCCTTATCCATTCTTTAGTAAGGTTATTTGTTTTCATGCTATTAAGTTATTTGAGTTGCTTGGATATTTGGTCCTTATCAAATGTATTGTTTGCAAATATTTTCTTCCATTCTGTGTTGTCTCTCAATTTAACTGTTTCCTTTGCTGTACAGAAGTTTTTTTAGTTCAATACCATCCATGTGCCTAATTTTTCTTTTCTTGAACACTGTTTCAAGGGTTCAATAGACATATGTGACTAGTGGCTACCATGTTAGGCAGAGCACATTTAGAACATTTCCATTTTTATATGTTAAAACCTAATCCCAAATGCAGTACTATAAAGAAGTGAAGCCTTTAGGAGATGATTATGTCATGAGGCCAGAGCCCTCATGAATGGGATTAGTGGTTTATAAGAATCCTGAGGGAGCTTATTTGCTCTTCCACCAGGTGAGGACACAGCCAGAAGGTGCATTTGTGAAGCAGAGCACAAGCCATCACCAGACAGAGAATCTGCCAGCACTCCACAACTATGAAAAATAAATACCAATTGTTTATAAGTCACTCAGGCTATTTTGTAGTAGCCCAATTATGAGAATAAGACAGCAACTATTTTAGATTTTCATAAAATGTTGGTCTTAGTTTTCCTTTATGTATAGAATTATTTCCTTACTTCACTTTCTCTATTCAACTATCACATCTATGCAACCATATTATTTCTGCTATATGTTTTCTTTTTTATTTAAGGCCACTTGGGCAAGGCAAATATGAATACAAAGCAAGCTAAAATGCAAATAGTTCTCAGTTATGAATCTTGCAACCTACAGTTCCATGGAAATTTATCTCATTGTTCTTTTCCCAAGCCCACAGCACCCAGTGTTCACAGGTGGTTTCCCATCAAAGGACTAACCTGGCCCAACCCTGCTTAGCTTCTGAGATAAGATGGGATGTCAGGGTAGTACAGCTACATCTGTGTCTGTCTGTCTCTCTATCTATCTATGTATCTATGTATCTATCTATCTATCTATCTATACTATATACTCTCAATTTTAATCCACACCTTTTCAACAGTTTTAGAGACTACAAAATCAGATGTGGATTAGAACTGTGTGCAGATTGGATTTGCGGTCCAGAAAGTCACCCACAAATCCACATGTGATTCTAATCTGCAGCTCATTTTGTAGCCTTCTAAAACCACTGAACTTCCACGTGTCCGTCAGCTTATCATGCTGTGGGGGCTTGTGTGTTGCTATGGTGCTGAAAGCTATGCCACTGGCATTTCAGATATCACCAGCGCCATTCATGGTGGCCAACTTTCAGCTGAACTTCCAGGCTAAGACAGACTAGGGAGAAGAACCCAGCAGCCTATTCCCAAAACACTTAGACATTGAAAACTCCATGAGTAGTAGAGAAGCACTGTCAATAGCAGAGAAGCAGTGCCAGAAAACGAGCTCCCCAGGCTGGAAGGTATTCAAGAAATGAGTATGAAAGAGTTGCCTCCTGAATGTAGAGTTGACCTTAATGATGGGAACGGAGTAAAGCCCCTGGGACTTCCTTTTGCTGATGTGGTATGACTCAAAACGAGAATAGAGTGGCTGCCACAACGGGCTCAAACATAAAAGGATTGTGTACATGGCACAGTGACGGGTAGTGTTTCACTGTTATACTGAGGGTCTCTAGGAGTCTGACTGGGTTCAGTGGCACCTAACAACAAAACAGTTGAAAGGATGAGGATTAGAATGGAGAGTATAGAGCATGTATATATATACGTGTGTGTGTGTGTGTGTGTGTGTGTGTGTGTGTGTGTGTGTGTGTTTGTATGAGAGATGCCACTATTTACAAATTAAAAGAAAACTAATTTGAATGTGAATATTTTGCTTGGGAATAATTTATATGAAAAAGAATATGAAGAATATGCTCAGTTTAAATGGTAAATGTAATCTTATGTATCAAACTTCTTACGACTATCTAAAATATTCTGCTCTATTTAAGCCTATTGTAAATAGAAAATATGAAAATGTTTTGCTGAATGATTCTGGAAGTCTGAAAATTGACCAATTCAATGTTTACTGAGTTCCAAATACCTATGCTACTGATTTCCAAACATCTATGTTTCAATTCCTTTTTATAAAAACCCCTGTGGATTTTTTAAAAATTCTATTCCTATGCTATTCCTGAGGCTGAAAAAGTAACAGAAACAAAAAAGGCAAAAAAGAAAATGGCTGAGATATGGAAATATCTTCATTTTTTCCTTTTTGGAGGGCTGAATATGTTTGTGACCTCCCAGTTTAATTCTCCATTAAGACTTATGAGAATATCACAGTTTTGCAAGGCTTCTGAAATAGTTAAAAGTTAAAGCTTTGAAGGTCCAAAGTGCCCATGAAGAAGACATGTTTCCTAATCCAATAGAGAAAAAGCATCATAGATTTCACTACTACTTTAAGTTTTTTAAAATGTGTATGGGACCAGGAAGATATTATCCTTAATAATATATATAAGACATGGGATGGGGTTATAAGGTTAGATATATATGAAATATAATTGTTTAAGTTTAGGTTACAATAAATATATAATTCTATAATACTAGAACCTTTGGTAACAGTGGAATTCTATACAGCTAACGATTCATTATGCCAGGATTTGGCTGTCCAACATGTCACCATTTTCATAAAATGGATATTTCCATGACACAAGTATAAGTTATAGCCTATTGTCATAGATATATATTTCTGTAATATTTTCATCAAGTTCCCTCAGGACATCCTGACTACTTGTCTTTAAAATGAAGAACTTACAGTTAAAGAATCTTCACCATCATCATGTCCTGTACGATTATGGGCTCGCCTTCTACCATCAGAGATACTGAGCAAGTCTCTTCCAAAAGGTTCAGAAAAACTTCTCATCATTTGCTGCATACTGTCTCGGTGTGCAAGAAAAGAATCACTGTTGAAAATACACAAAATAATGTAAATTTCAGTGTTAGATTTTTAAATAGGCAGGCACTTAAATACTATAAAGAATTATTTGGGACTAATATGCTTGTTAAAGAGACAAAAAAGAGAATTTAGGAGAATATAATTAGCTAACAAAAAAGATTCACTACTTATAAATGCAATTTATAAAACCTGTTCTATTTGTTATCTACTATAATTCAATTATAATAAAAATATACTTTTATCTATCCCATATTGTATAAAAATGGTAAACACAAAGTGGCTTTTGTTGTTAAGTGCTGTTGGGTTGGGTCTGACCTATAGCAATCCTGCATACAACAGAATGAAACACCACGTGACACTGTGCTAGGCACATGGTCTTTTTTATGTTTCAGTGCATTGTTGCAGACATTGGACTATGTCAGTCCATTTAGGTGAGAATCTTCCTCTTTTTCATTGACCCCTGCACTCTTCCAAATATGAAGTCCTTCTCCAGGGACTGATTTCTCCTGACAACATGTCCAAAATACTTAAGATGCAGCCTAGCCATCCTAGCTTTCAAGGAGCACTCTGGTTGCACCTCTTGGTTCTTTTGGCAGTCCATGGTATTTTCAATATTCATCTCCAGCACCATAATTCAAAAGCATCAATTCTCCTTCTGTCTCCCTTATTCACCATCCAGCTTTCATAACCATATGATGCACCTGAAAATACAATGGCAAGAGTCAGGTGCACCTTTGTCTTCAATGTGACATCTTTACTTCTCAACACTTTCAAGAGGGCTTTTGCAACAGCTTTTCCCAATGCAATATATCTTTTGACTTCTTCACTGCTGCTTGACTCTGCTTGACAGAGTGGGTGTTGATTGTAGAACCCAAAACACCAAAATCTTGGACAGCCTCAATCTTTTCTTCCAGTTATCATGAAGTTGCTTACTGAACCACTTGTAAGGATTTTTGCCAGGAGCCAAGACCATAAGTAACTTTTTACAAGATACCCTGATGAAAAGGTGCAGGGTGTGGTGAAAATAGCAGATGTTGAGCCACAGGGCATTGTGACCTTTGAATTGAAATTACCATCTGAAAGCAGTTGTCAGGGTTATAGGAAGAGCTGAAGACTTCTGAAAAGCCCCTGGCCCTTGTGACATTTTTGCCCCACCCCTTCCCCTCCATGTGTATTTAAGCTACAGCAAAAAATTAAAGACTTTGGAGCTTGATCAGACAGCCTGTCTTGCTCTCATCCTTCATGTCTCTTGTCTCTCATTCATTCGACCCCTACTCTAGGTCCCTGTTGAACAGCCCCACGGGCCGGGGCAGTTGGCGCCTCAATGTGGGGCTCGAGGGTCTGGGGTCCGAATGAACGTCGCTCCCTGATGTTGGCTGCATACTCAAGGATCGCTGCTTCCACGCAGAAGTGCAGAAGTGAGTGAAGATCCACATTGGGATCGCTGCTTTCGCATAGCCACAGGGAAGTGAGTGAAGATCCGCATTGGGATCACCACAGTCGCCCGCTGTGAGATTGATCCAGAATGGTAAGAGAAAAGTGACGCAATTATGGGACAAGCATTAAGTAAAGGAATCTCTCAAGACACGAGGGACTCGGATTAAAAAGAAGGATCTTATCAATTTTTTTGTTTTTGTTAATGACATTTGTCCTTGGTTTTCCCTAGAAGGTAGCATTGATGAAACTAGATGGGCAAGAGTAGGTGAATGTTTTAAAGACTATTATAAAGCTTTTGCACCCGAAAGGGTCCCAGCTCAGGTTTTCTCTTATTGGAACTTAATTAATGATATTCTTCAGGTGTCGAGATTTTCCCTAGAATTAAAAAATGTTGTAAAAAAAAGGAGAGGAAATCTTACCAAAAAATTCCCGCTCCCCCTCCGTCTGTGAATCAGTCTCCATTCAGATACCCCCTTTGGAGGAACCGGTCTCTGAAATTGATGAAGTTCCAACTAACAGAAAACCCACGACCAAACCCACTGGCCCCCCTTCTCAAATTTACCCTTCCTTGATTTCTCCTAACTGGTCCTCCAACAACGAGCCTGGTGATTTTCTTACCCCCGAAGAGGCTGCTTCTCTAGAAGAGGAGGCCTCTACATATCATAATCCCGACTGGCCATCTTTAAATTCCCGACCCCTGCCCTATGCCACCGCACCCCCGTTTTGTGCCCCGGTCCTTGACTCAGCCGATGTTTCAGATTATACTACTAAGGCTAAAGCAGCCTTAGCCCCAAAAAACAGCTTCTCTCAGGAAGCTAATAGAAGAAAAGAGAGAATATTTAAATCTGATTAAAGAATTTAGGGCACTCGACTCTGAATTAAGCTCATTGTCGCTAGCCGGAGGATGAAAATAATTCCTCTGAGGAAGAGGAAAATGAGCCAGCCCAGTCTGATAACGAAGCCTCTGATAATGAGGCAACAGATGAAATAGATCTTGAACGAGAGGCCATTAGACAACAGCGTTATTGCCATCTTGGGTTTAAACATATCAAAGAATTAAAAGCAGCGATAACCAATTATGGTCCCACGGCCCCCTTTAGCCTGTCTTTAATTGATAGCTTGAACGAAAAATGGCTTACACCCAATGATTGGAATTTTTTAGCCCGTGCTATTTTGACTGGGGGAGATTACATGATATGGAGAATGGAGTTCGCAGAAAATTGTAGAGAAATGGCTCTCTGCAATTCTGAGAGTAAAACCTCTAAAAAATGGACTAGGGAAAAACTTTTGGGGAGAAGCCCTTACGATACTAATGAAAAACAAGCCAAATTTCCCCCGGGCCTCCTGGCTTAAATACAATGCGCTGGCCTTAAGGCATGGAAACAGCTCCCCTCTAAGGGATCGGCCACCACCTCTCTTGCAAAGATACGAGAAGGCCCCAATGAGCCATACAGTAGCTTTGTCAGCAGGCTCACAGATGCAGCCGAGAGGCTTGTCGGACAGGAAGAAAATGATAGTGCCTTTGTTAAACACCTTGCTTTTGAAAATGCTAATCAGGTTGCTTTACAGAATCCATGAACACTAGATCTTCTGACCGCTGAAAAAGGAGGTACCTGCCTACTCCTGAAAGAATGTTGTTTTTATGTTAATGAATCTGGCCTAGTTGAAACGCAAATTCAACAATTACATAAACTTAACATTGAACTACAGAAACAAAAATTTTCTGCCACAGCTGATAACTGGTGGAAATCTTCTATGTTTTCTCTCTTGATGCCCCTTGTGGGAGCCTTTTATTGATGGTCACACTGGGACCCTTTATATTTAACAAAATTATAAATTTCATAAAACAACAAATTAACTCCCTGGCATCAAGGCCCCTACAGGTATATTATCATAGACTCAATCTGGCTGACAGAGGCTTGGCGGAGCCTGAGGGTGAAAGACCTCCTTTAGGAGCTATATAGAACTCAGAGCTATATACGCCAGCTCCAGCATGGCATGGGCACCAGACAAGGGGTGCGAGGCTGAGCACCGCAAGGGGAGGACCACTAGTCCATCTCTGAGTCCCCTGAGAAGCAAACCTGAATTGCATAGAGGTTGGTGTCAAATTCTCAAAATTCTGGCCCTGCCTCTCCTCCCCAAAATGACACCAAGGGCCTTCGTCCTAATCAGGGAGGATTCAGGTCAATACTCCCCCCCCCCCAGCTGGTTAAAGCCCACTTACCAGAAGGTAAGAGATTCACATTCCCCACCCTCACTAAATGCCTCTTTTTAAATTGTTAAAAGGGAGGAGATGCCGGGAGCCAAGACCATAAGTAACTTTTTACAAGATACCCTGATGAAAAGGTGCAGGGTGTGGTGAAAATAGCAGATGTTGAGCCACAGGGCATTGTGACCTTTGAATTGAAATTACCATCTGAAAGCGGTTGTCAGGGTTATAGGAAGAGCTGAAGACTTCTGAAAAGCCCCTGGCCCTTGTGACATTTTTGCCCCTCCCCTCCCCCCATGTGTATTTAAGCTACAGCAAAAAATTAAAGACTTTGGAGCTTGATCAGACAGCCTGTCTTGCTCTCATCCTTCGTGTCTCTTGTCTCTCTCTCATTCATTCGCCCCCTACTCTAGGTCCCTGTTGAACAGCCCCGCAGGCTGGGGCAGATTTTTGTTTTCTGGATGTTGAGGTACAATCCATACTAATACTACTTGGAAAGCTGAGGCAGGAGGATCATGAGTTTGAGGCCAGAGATAGCCTGCATAACCTAGTAAGACCTTGTCTAAAAATTTTTAAAAATCACTAAAAAGTAAATAGGAGCTGGGAGTGTGGCTCTTTGGTGGAATAGTTGCCTAGCATGCATAAGACCATGGGTTTAACCCCTCAATATCACACACAGAAGCAAAAAGAAGAATCAGAAAAATATTGCTACCAGGTTAATAATATAAATTCTAGTGAGGGCTAAAAAGAATACTGGCTTAGTTTTTTACCTTTTATTTGTGAAATATGAGAATTAAGGACCATAGCCACATTTTATGAACACTGTAAAGGTACTATTTATATTTTAATACACAAACACAAAGATACATACAACCTCTATGAGGCAAACTTTTGTTTCTAAGAACTCTAAAAACTAGAAATCATCATACAGCAAAATATCTGCTAAGTCTTAAATGGTGTTTGTCAAACTTCTTTGAGATTACAACCAACTATGGTGTTGGTTAGCAACGCAGATTCCTGTTTAACCCCCCCCCCCCAATCAAAGTTACTAGCTCTGGGTGTGATTTGTGGAAATTCAACTCTGGTAATTTTAACTCAAGTGGCCCTCACCAGCCTTTGAGGAATACCATCCATTCTGTATCTGTGGTACCTGAATTGTTAGTATTAGAGCCTCTCTTTCTGAGGTTAAGTTTCCATTATTGTAAGGGTAAGGGTAACATCAAATATCCTTGTCAAGATTAATCATATAATTTGAAAAGCACAGTATCTGACCCATATAATATGGTGAATAAGTGTTAAATTCCCTTACCTGCCTTTCCTAATATATGTATGGATGTCATTCCCTATTATTTCAATAGGGATCAAAAGATTTTATTTTATTTTATCTTATTTTATTTTGCGGTCCTGGGGGTTGAACTTGGGGCCTTGCGCTTGCATGTTCTGCAAGTGCTGGACCACTGAGCTGCACCCTCAGCCCATTTTTTTTACATTTTTTGAGACAGGGTCTTGCTGAATTACAGAGACTGCCTCTGGTCTCGAACTTGCGATCCTCCTGCCTCCACCTCCCAGGCCCCTGTGATTACAGGCATGCCCCACCCCACCCGGCAAAAAGATTTTATTTTAAAAATAGATACAGTGATGATCATGTTCCAGATTCTACTCTATGTACATTATAAATATGAACTCTCTTACTGTGATGTTATTCCTTTCACTGCAAGTCCCATCCTAGAATCTAAACATTTTAATGCCTTATCACAATGGTTTTCCAGCTTCATTGCAGTTGCAAAGTCACTGATCCACTTGTCAACTCCCTCTTCCTCAGTCCAGAACTTAAGGTGCATGATGACTGGGACTCAGTTTACCAAATAATCTTATGTTTCTGTGCAGACCAACTGAGCCCCCCAGTAGTGTGGACTCCTTTCAGACTTTACGCTTCAGTTATAATCTCCACAGGTTGCCATTCTAATCCAGTTCTAATCCTTTCATGTCACCGTGACAGTCCTCTGTCAGTAATCTCAGTGTGAAAGGGCTTTTCCTTTGAATTCTGTAATATTTGTGTAGAAAAACCTACTCTAAGGGAGCTCAGATTTATTCATATAATACCTTAGAGATTGAATAAAACCTATCAGGCTAGGAGTTTAGCTTAGTGACAGAGTTTTTGCCTAACATGCATGAGGGCCTGGGTTTGATTCCCAGCACCAGAAAAATATAAATGAATAATTTTTAAAAAGCATAATTGCTCCAAGTGTTATTGTTTTATGGTTAGTAAATTGTTTAACTGAATTTGGGTTTGGCTCTGAAGAGAGACATTTTTGTTTTAATTCAACTTTGTTCATGTACAATTCACATGGAACTAAATTTATCATTTTTATTTGTACAGCTTTGAATTTGGAAAAATGTATATAGTCATAACCACAGTTAAGACACAGAACATTTCCATCACCCCAAAAAGTTCCCTTTTGTGCCTTTGCATATAATTATCACCTCCAAATCTTAGTCACCACTAGTAGGCTTTGCAGTGATTGAATCAGACTTTTTATTGCTGTGAAAAAATACCTGACAGAAACAACCTAAGGGACGATGTATTTTATTTGCAGTTTCAGAGGTTTCAGTCCATTCTGGTGGGATGGTGTAGTGGAGCACAGCAGCTCTCATCATGGTGGACAGGAAGCAGAGCAGGCTATCTCCTTTTAATCCTTTTATTCCATCTGGGCCCCCAGCCTATGGTATGGCTTCACCCACATTGTGGGCATGTCTTTCTCACTTAGTCAGTTCTCTCTGGAAACACCCTCATAGGCACACCCAGAGATGTCCTTTACTAACATTCTAGAAATTTCTCAGTCAAATCAAGTTGACAATTGAGATGAACAATCACAGGCTTTCTGTCACCATCATTTTGCCTCTTCCAGAATTTCATATAATGGAATCATATAACATGTTACATTTTGTGCCTAGCTTCTTTCAGTTAGTATAATGCTTTTGTGGTTTATCCATGTTGTCCCATTTATCAGTAGTTAATTCTGTTTTATTGCTGTATCTATTGTATATGATTATGTCAAAATATGATCTGAAAATTGTTTCTAGTGTTTGGTCACAATGACGAAAACTGCTATAAGCATTCGTGTACTAGTTTTTGTGTATATATAATTTCATTTTTCTTAAGTAAATACCTAGGAGTAGAGCTCTTGGGTTATATGATGAGACTGTGTTAACTTTATAAAGACTGTGGACTAAGAGTTTCAGTTGTACTGAATTATTACTGCAACTTGCTACTGACAGGCTATTGAATTTACACCATTTGAATGGTGGTATAATAGCATCATTATGATTTGAATTTGTGTTATTTGTCATTTATATACCTTTTGATAAAATGTCTGTTCAAACTTATCTTCCCCATTTAAAAATTCTGGTTGTCTTCTTGTTATTGAATTGTAAGATTTATTTATATATTCTAGACACAAAACTTTCATTAAAATATGTCTTACATTTTTCCCAGTTTTGGACTTATGCTTTCATTTCTTATTAGCAATTTATTCAGCCACAAAGCCAAGAATATTTGTTAGGTGTTCAGTACTATAACCTTGTATAGTACTTTTATTTCTGACTTAATTTTTCTATCCTTTTGTCTTTCTTCTGTTTAAAAAAATAAACTGTAATATTTTTGTATCTCTACAAAATTCCTTAGATTATTTTTAGAAGATGAGGAATAAGTAGAATTTTAAAAGCAATGGGGAGTAACAGACAATATTAGTAAAAAAAAAGTCAATTCTAATGTACATTCTGATTCCAAGTACAGTATTAAAACTGCCTTCATCCTAAGTCATCACTTTTTCTAGTTTCATGTAAACAATAAAATTAACAGAAATCTACAAAAATAATTCTTTTGTCTTTCTGATTCCAAGTACAGTATTAAAACTGCCTTCATCCTAAGTCATCATTTTTTCTAGATTCATGTAAAGACAATAAAATTAACAGAAATCTACAAAAATAATTCTTTTGTCTGTGTACTTATGCATCCTAAATAAAAACTTTACAGAGTTAAGCTAAATATTGAGCCTATGTTTACAATAGTTTGAATTAAAACATAAGTTTCAATAGCATTAAAACCCTCAGTTGAGGGTGGAGTTTCTCACATATACAGATGGTCTTACTTTAGAGCAGCTGAAACTGAGATCAGCCCATGGAATGGCGGATCAAAAGATATGTACTAAAATGCTTGGACCAAAGAAAACCAACTCTAGTTTTAAATATGAGTTTGCTCACTCGTCAAATCAAAAGTCACTAAGACAGAAGTTAAGAACTCCAGGTATTCCCTGCAATGAAAGTGCTTCCCTACTTAGCAAGCACTACAATAGAATCTAACAACAACAAGGTAATAGAGCCTTTATTGAAGAACGATTAGTGATTTCACTAAGAAGTAGTGGGGATGCTATCTGATATATAGGACAACTCAAATTCAATAAACATTTATTATGTATACTGTATGTTGACCATCAACATTGGCAATAAGAATGAATGAAGATACAAGTCCTGATATAGAAAGATTCATAGTCTAACAGAGAAGTGACTTTTTTTTTTTACATATTTTAAATTCAAGATGATAAAACTTAAGATATTGTTTTGGTTTCCTAAAACTGCTAAACAAATTCAGTGACAATACAAACATTATTTTATGTTGGAGGTCAGAAGACAAAAAATGGGCCTCAATGAGCTAAAATCAAGGTGTTGGTAGAGCTGTGTTCCTTCTGGAAGCTGTAAAGGAAACTCTCTTCTTGTCTTTTCTAGCTCCCAAGACACTTTTTCTTGGACTGTGGCCCCTTTCTCCATCTTGAAAGATTTTAGCATAGCATCTTCACATCTCTCTGACTTTTCTGCCTCCTTCTTCTACATTTAAAGAACTTTGTAGTTAAATTTAGCTCTCCTGGATAATCCAGGCTAATCTCCTTTTTTTGAAAAATTAAACACTTTTTATTAGTATTCTAATTGTACATATAGTTTTTGGATGGGAGACTAACTGGGATTACTGGGTGCTGCAGACTTCAAAGAGGGACCTGGAAGCCCACTCCTGTAACAATCAGCCACTGAGTACTCTGTTAATATCAGAAAGGCACTGAAAATAGTGCCGAGCATGGCACAGTGCCAAGTAGAGTTTTGTTCCGTTGTACATAGGGTCACTATGAGTCAGACCTAACTTGACAGCACTAAACAACAACATCAATGGGATACAGACTAATAAGATATTCAGTTCATATATGCTGTGTGCAATTATTAAATCAAGATTGTTAACATTTCCATCTCCTTAATTAATGTCTTTAAGATTAGCTCATTATCTTAATTATACCTTTAACCATAGTTTCTCCTTGCCCAGGTAATAACATTTTCACAGGTTCCAGGAATTAGGATATGAACATCTTTGCGGAACCATTACGTGGCCTACTAAAGATATGTTTTATCCGACCATTTCTGCCCAATCTGCATAAAAGTCCCAGAAAGCTGAAATGCTATAAAATGTGGCTTGTGATTAACTTGTATGCTGAGTGGGATGTCTATGAGTGATGTTAAGACAGTACTCAATTACAGAACATAAGCTTGAATTAGGACAAGCTGGAAAAAGATCCTAAAAGCATCAGCTCCTGAAGAAATATGCACCCCAATGGCAGCATTCTCTCTGCACTAATGGCCTGATTTCTATTATTTCCTGTTGTAATTCAAGGGGACTTTTGAGATCATTTGTAAGAATACTAAATGAAAATGAGGCTTATTTTTAAAAAAATAAGTAGGTAGAATTTATGAAATCCTTGTCAATGAAAACTATCTTCATCTAGAAAAGGCTTTCCTCTTCTCAAACCCTTTTTATTGGAAATTTTTAATGTACAACTTAATGTGTATCATTCTGACATTCATTTCATTGTGACATTTCCATATATGTGTTTCATTGTAAATTGCACACATAAGCTCCCCCTTACCCTCTTGTGACCCTCCTCCCCCTGTCCCATCCCCTGACCAAAGGCCTCTCTTCCACTTGCATGTCTTTTTGTGGGAATATTTTTCTATATATCCTTGGATCCCAACTATGTTTAAGGTCAAAACTTTTTCTGTAGTGATCTATCTTTTTACATTGTCAGTAATATTACATGAATTTTCTAGCCCATTTGTATTATTACCATTCTTTGGTATTATAATTATTTCCCAAATTATTAAAGTTGAGCTGTTTACTTTGAGGTCACCCTCTCTCTCATTCCTCACTCCTCCTATTCCTCCTCTCCCTTCTTTCTTCTCCCAGGATTTCCTCCTTTTGCACTCCCTAAATTGTCCTTTCTCTGCTAAGTTGACTTTAGCTTTTTATTATGTTCTGATTTCTGTATAGATTTTTCCTTCTTTTAATTTTGATTCATTTCCCACATATGAATGAGAACATGTGCTATTTCTCTTTTTGGGCTTGTGTTCATTCACTTAAAATAGTTTTCTCCAATTCCATCCATTTTGCTGCAAATGACATTATTTCATTTTTTTATTGCTGAGTAGTATTCCATTGTGTCTATGTACCATTGTTTTTTTGATCCATTCTTCTGTTGATGGACACTTTGGTTGATTCCAGATCCAGTGAAAAGTGCTGAATTGAACATGGAGATGCAGGTGTTTCTGTGGTATGATGACTCATCTCCCTTTGTGTATATTCCCAATAGTGTTATAGCTGGGTCACCTGGTGGATTTATTTTCAGCTTTTTAAGATACCTCCATATGGATTACCAAAGTGGTTGGACTAATGTACAGCTCCACCAGCAGTGTTAGAGGGTTTCCTTTTCTCCACAACCTTGCCAGCATTTGTTGTTATTTGTTTTATTGATCTTGGCCCTTCTTACTAGCATAAGGTGGAATCTCAGAGTTGTTTTAATTTGCATTTCCCTAATGGCTAGGGATATTGAGCATTTTTTCATGTGTTTCATGGCTTTATGGGGCTCTTCATTTGAAAACTGTCTATTCAATTCCCTTGCCCATTTGTGTATTGGGTTATTTGTTTTCTTGGGCATTTTTTTCTTGAGTTCTTTATAAATTCTGGAAATTAGACCTTTGTCCAATGTATCTGACACGAAGAATTTTTTCCCATTCAGTGGGGATTTCCTTGACTCTGTTGATTGTTTCCTTTGTTGTACAGAAGCTTTTTAACTTCATGTAATCCCATTTATCTATTCTTGTTGCAATTTTTTGAGCAATTAGAGTCCTATTAAGTAAATATTTTCCTATGCCTATATGCTGGAGCATATTGCCTATCCTACCTTCTATTAATTTTGAAGTTTCTGGTTTTATGTTGAGGTCTTTTATCCATTTTGAGTTAACTCTCATGCATATTGAGAGATGCAGATTGGTTTTCATTTTTCTGCAAGTGAATATCCATGTTTCCAAGCACCATTTATTGAAAAGGCTATCCTTTTTCCAATTTACTTGCTTTGCTCCTTTGTCAAAAATCAGGTGGCTATAGGTGTGTTGAGATATTTCTGTATCTTCTATTGTGTTCCACTGGTCTTCAGGCCTATTTTTGTGCCAGTACCAAGCTGTTTTTGCTACCACTGCCCTGTAGCATAGATTAAAGTCAGGGATTGTGATTTTGCCTGCACTAGTGTTGCAGCTTAAGAGTGTTTTGGCTATATGTGGTCTTTTGTGACTCCATATGAATTTTTGGATAATTTTTTCTATTTCTGTAGAGTTTGTCATTGGAATTTTAATGGGAATTGCATTAAATCTATAGATTGTTTTTTGGTAGGATAGCCATTTTTACTATATTGATTCTCCCTATCCAGGAGCAGGGAAGGCCTTCCATTTTTTAGTGTCCTCTGTGATTTCTTTCTTTAATGTTTTGAAATTTTCCTTGTAGAAGTCTGTCGGGTCTTTGTTTAGATTGATTCCAAGGTACTTATTTTTCTGGAGGGCTATCATGAAAGGTATTGTATCTGTAATTTCCTTCTCTTCCTGCTTACAGTTAGTGTAAAGGAAAGCTATTGATTTTTGTGTGGTAATTTTATATCCTGCCACTTTGCTGAAGGAGTTGATTAGATCTAAAAGTTTTCTGGATGAGGTTTTGGGGTCTTTTAGGTAAAGTATCATGTCATCCACAAATAATGATAGTTTGACCTTTTCATTGTCAATCTGTATCCCTTTGATTTCTTTCTCTAGTCTGACTGCCCTGGCAAGGACTTCAATTACTATGTTAAATAGAACAGGAGAGAGTGGACATCCTTACCTTGTTCCAGAGCTTAGAGAAAATGGCTTCAGTTTTTCTCCATTTAATATAACCCATTCTTGATACCCTTCAAGCTATTACCTTCTTTCTGTTAGCACTTAGAAATCTTCAGTCACCTACATATGTCTTTTCCCCCACCTGTCTGTTAGCTTGTGATTGATATTCTTAAATTCATTCATCTGTGGAAGGACATCTGGGCTGATTTCATACCCTTGCAACTGTGAACAGTGCTGCAATAAACACAGAAGTGCAGGTGTTTTGTGGTATGATGACTTACCTTCCTTTGGATATATATACCTAAGAGTGGTATGCCTGGATCATATGGTAGTTCTTTTTAGTTTTCTAAGAAACCTCCATACTGTTTTCCATAATGACTCTAGTAGTTTACAGTCCCACCAGTAGTATAAAAGTGTTACTTTTCCCACTACATCCTCTCCAGCATTTGTTGTTTGTTTTACTGATGCTAACCATTTGGATAATGGTGAGATGGAATCTCAGTGTAGTTTTGATTTGCATTTTCCTGATGACTAAGGATGTTGAACATTTTTTTCTCATGTTTACTGAATATTTGTATTTCTTTTGAGAACTGTCCTTTCCACTGCCCATTTATTAACTGGATGATCTCATATTTTTAATGTTTGATTTTGAGTTCTTTATATATCCTAGACATGAATCCTCTGTCAGGTGTATTCAGGTGTATAGTTAGCAAAGCTTTCTCCCATTATGGAGGCTCTCCCTTTAGATTGTTTCTTTTGCTTTCTAAAAGCTTTTTAATTCAATATAATCCCATTTGTCAATTTTTGGTATTATTTCCTGGGCTACTGCGGTCTTATGAAGAAAAGTACTTGCCTATGTCTATACATTGAAGTGTGCATCCTATATTCTTTTCTTGTTTCAAAGTTTCTACTCTTTTCTTTTTCTTTTCTTTTTTTTTTTTTTTAACTTTTTGAGATAGGGTCTTGCTAAGTTACGCAGACTACCTCTGGTCTTGAACTTGTTATCCTCCCACCTTTGCCTCCCGAGCCCCTGGGATTACAGATATGTACCACTGCACCTGGCGCCAAAGTTCCTGCTCTTACATTGAAATCTCTGATGCATTTTGAATTAATTTTTGTACTAAATAAGAGGTATGGATCTATTTTCATTTTTCTACATATGGATATCCAGTTTTCTCAGTACCATTTGTTGAAGAGACTTTTTTTTCCAATTTATGTTTTGGCACCTTTATTTCAGATCAGGTGGCTGTAGCTAAGTACGTCTGTATCTGGGTGTTCTGTTCCATTGATGTTCCTGCCTGTTTCTGTGCCAGAACCAGGCTGTTTTTGTTACTATGGCCCTGTAATATACTTTGACATCAGGTATTGTGATGCTTCCTGAGCTGCTTTTGCTGCTTAGTATTGTTTTGGCTCTATGGGGTCTTTTGTGAATTTTAGGATTGCTTTATTTTAGTGAAGTATAACATAGGAATTTTAATGGGGATTGCACTGATTCTATAGATTGCTTTTGGTAGTATGGCCATTTTCACAATTTTAGTTCTTCTGATCCATGAGCAGGGGAGGTCCCACCATCTTCCAGTGTTTTTTCTTCAATTTCTTTCTTCAGTATTTTGAAGTTTATAATATTGAGGTCATTGGTTTCCTTGGTTAGATTAATTCTCACATATTTTACTTTGGGGGAGGCTATTGTGAATAGGATTGTTGTTTTCTCATTCTACTCATTATTAATGTTAATGATTTTTGAATGTGGATTTTGTATTCTGCTTCTTTGATGAAGTTGAGGAGCTAAACAAAGTTTCAAAAGGCAGCTCGAGAAGACAAAATCAAATATTTTAATGACATGTGCAAAGAGCTGGAGACAGAAAACCACAAAGGAAGAACATGCTTTGTTTTTCTCAAGTTTAAGGAAATGAAGAAAAAATTCAAGGCTCAAATGGCAATAGTGAAAGATTCTACAGGGAAAATATTAAATGATGCAGGAAATATCAAAAGAAGATGGAAGGAATACACCGTCATTATACAAAAAGAAAGGGGATCCCACTGAGTGTGGAAACTATCAAACAATATAATTAATATTATACACAAGCAAAATTTTACTAAAGAGCATTCAAAAGTGACTGCGGCAGTATATAGACAGGGAGCTGCTGGAAAATCAAGCTGGATTCAGAAGAGGGTGGGGAGTCAAGGACATCACTGTGGATGTCAAATGGATATTAGCCGAAAGCAGAGAATATCAGAAAGATGTATGTTTTATTAACTATGCAAAGGCATTTGACTGTGTAGGTCTAACAAATTATGGATACACTTCAAATAATGGGAATACCAGAGCACCTAATTGTACTCATGAGGAATCTGTACATGAATCCGGAGGCAGCTATTTGAACAGAACAAGGAAACACTGCCTGGTTTAAAGTTGAGAAAGGTGTGCTTCAGAGCTGTATACTTTCACCAGATCGCTTCAATTTATATGCTGAGAAAATAATCCGAGAAGGTGGACTTTATGAGGAAGAACATAGCATCAGGATTGGAGAAAGAATCATTAACAACCTGTGGTATGCAGATGACACAACTCTGCCTGCTGAAAGTGAAGAAGATTTGAAACATTTACTGAGGAAAATCAAGAAGCATAGCCTTCAGTATGGATTGTGACTAAAAATCAACAAAACAAAAGTCCTTACAACTGGGTCAGTATGCAGCTTCACAATAAATGGAGAAAAGATTGAGGTTGTCCATGATTTTGCTTTACTTGGTTCTACAATCAACACCTGTGGAAGCAGCAGTCAAGAACTCAAAAGATGCATCGCTTTGGGGAAAGCTGTAGCAAAAGATCTCTTTAAAGTACTGAAAAGTAAAGACATCATGTTGAAGACGAAGGTGCGCCTGACTCATGCCGTGGTATTTTCAGTCACATGATATGCCTGTGAAAGGTGGACAATGAACAAGGGATACAGGAGAAGAATTGATGCTTTTTAATTATGGTGCTGGAGACGATTATTGAATATACCACGGACTGCCAAAAGAACCAATAAGTCTGTCCTAGAAGAAGTGCAACCAGAATGCTCCTTGGAAGCAAGGATGGCTAGACCGTGTCTCACATATTTTGGACATGTAGTCAGGAGGGACCAACCCCTGGAGAAGGACATCATGTTTGGGAGAGTGAAGGGTCAACAAAAAAAAGGAAAACCCTCCATTATAATGGATTGACACTGTGTCTTCAACAATGGGCTTTAATATAAATAAGATCATGTGCCTGGCACAGAATCAGGGAGTGTTTAATTCTGTTGTACATAGGGTCTCTATGAGTTGGACCCAACTCGATGACACCTAACAACAACATGTGTTCCTTTATGGCCACCAATCTTTGTTGTATGAAATTAGGTGTGCCAATATTTGGTGCATAAATATTTACAATCATTATGTCTTCTTGGTTGATTATTCACTTTACTAAGTAAGATGTAGTAACCTTCTTTTCCCTTCTACTTTAGGGCTGAAGTCAACTTTATTATATATTAGTATCACAGCCCCCTTGTTGTTGTAGGGCTGAAGTCAACTTTATTATATATTAGTATCACAGCCCCCTTGTTGTTGTTGTTGTTGTTGTTGTTATTATTATTATTATTTGGCTTCCTCATGTTTGGTAAATGTTTGGTAAATCATTTTCCATCCTCTCACTTTGTGCCCTTCTGAATGAGATAGGTTTCTTGAAGAAGGCTAATTGACAGATCTTTCATAATCCTGTTGGCTGGTCCAAATCTCTTAAGTGGAGAATTTATACCATTAATGTTTGAAAGTAATGAAAGGAGTTTGCTGTTTTGTGTAATTTTGTCAGTTGTTTTTCTAGTTGGTCCAAATGATCTTTACTTTCTTCTCTGTTCATGTTAGGGGTTTGCTGGTACTTTCTTAGCTTTCAGTTGTTCTTTTGTTCTCTCATGGAATTTATTCATTCCTGTATTCTGATATTTGGGTCTTTCTTCTTCTCTACATATGACTATTTTATCTTCTGTAATGCTGGTTTTGTAGTCATGAACTGTTTAAGTTTGTCTTTATCTTTAAGGTCTTTATTTCTCCCTCTATTTTAAAGGATAATTTTGCTGGATAAAGTATTCTTGGTTGGTAGTTATTTGCTTTCAGCACTTAAAATGTGTCATTCCATGCTTTCTTGGCTTTTCGGGTTACTAATGCGAGGTGTAATGCTAATTCTGATGGGTTTGTCTTTATATATAAGCTAGTGATTTCTCTCATAGCCTTTAATTGTTTCTTTGCTTTACAGTGTTAGCATTCCAATTACAGTGTAACATGGAGAGGTTCTGTTTTGGTCAAGTCTACTTGGGGTTCCAAATGCCTCTATTGTTTGGGTGTCTATTTCTTCCCCTATATCTGGGATGCTTTCTGCTATTATTTCATTGAATAGATTTTCTATGCCTTTGGTTTTGGCCTTGGATCCTTTTCTATACCATGGATTTTTAAGTTATGTTTCATCTTGTCCTAAAAATCTTGAAAGTTGTGGTTGCATTTATTTATTTTTCCTTATTGGTGTTTGAGTATATTAAGTATTCATCCTTGGCTTCCATCCCTGTTGTTCTTTCTTCTGCTTGATCCAGTCTGTTGGTGTTACTTTCTGCTGTGGCTTTTATTTGATTTATTTTGTTTTCCATTTTCAACATTCCTGTTTGATTTTTTTCAAGACTTCAATTTTTTTTGCTGGATTTTTCTTTTTCTTTTTCTTTTCTTTCTTTCTTTCTTTCTTTTTTTTTTTTTTTTTTTTTTTTTTTTTTTTTTTTTTTTTTTTTTTTTTTTTTTTTTTTTTTTTTTTCGGTACTGGGGGTTGAACCCAGGGCCTCGTGCTTGCATGCTCTGCAAGTACTGGACCTCTGAGCTGCACCAGCAGCCCATTTTTTTTTTACTTTTTGAGACAGGGTCTCGCAAAGTTACACAGACTGCCTCTGGTCTCAAACTTGCGATCCTCGTGCCTCCGCCTCCCGAGCCGCTGGGATTACAGGTGTGCGCCACCGCGCCCAGCTCTTGCTGGATTTTTCTTCTAAGTTTGATACTTTTTTGTCAAATGCCTGGATTGCATCTACCTGCTTAGTTGTGTTTTCTTTGAGATCATTTATCACTTTTATAAGTAGACTTTAGAATTCTTTGGCAAGTTAAGCAGCTTCTCTGTTTTCAGTTACTATAGAGTTATGGTCATTTGGAGAAGTCTTGTCATCTTGCTTTTTAATGTTCTATGCATTTCTATTTTAGGTCTTTCACATGTTAGGCTGGCTACTTCTTCCTGATTTACTCCCAGTATGCAGTCTTCTCTTGAGGTTTTGGTCCCCAGTATCACTCAGAGAGGACAAATCTGATGCTATAGTAATAACTCTTACCAAGTCCAGATTTACAATTACAATTAGCCTAATCTGAAGCCTAAGGAGAGGAAGTGGTAGTGATAGAATAGATTAAGTTTGGGGCTTGAAATTAAGTGTGTTAAAGATATCAATAGCAGAGAGATGAAAGTCAGGATAGGGAGTGAAGGAGGAGGAGAAGAAAGAGCAGGATCAGAAGGGAGCAAGGAAGAAGAGTAGGCAGAAAGCAGAGTGTAGGATCTCTTCTCCAGTCTCACACCGCATATGCTTCTCAAGCACATGAGCACCAGAACTGCTATCCCTGCACTGGACTCCATAAGTCAAGTCTATTTCACAAGGCACAGGTGCACTTCCCCAGCTCCCTAGCATGCACTCACCTTAGGCACTCAGACACCACTGCTGCCCAGGTTGAGTCCGCTAGTTATGGGCCTAGTTCTCTGGCTTTTCAGCTTGCACACCCCTCAGGCACAGTGTTCCCAAGATCACTCCCAATCACAGGAGCCACCAACATGAATCTTACAAACCATGGAGACACTTCCCACATCCGCCTATCACTATACACTTCAGGGGTAGCCTGCCCTCTTTGCAATCTGGATACTTTCTGGTGGTTTTTCACCTCACTCAGTGAGGAGGCACACGGCTAGGCTCATTCATGCACTCTCCTGCCCATTTCACGGGTCTGTTTTCAGTGTGGTAAGTTTAACTTATTACCAGCTTAGTGATTTCTGAGCTTTTCCTATTTTTCTGTTTGGGATAAAGTCTATCCTTTCCTAGCCTGCCTCCTTTGTTTTGCTGTGTCACAGGGAAGTTCCTTCTAATCCATGTTACCTGGCTCCTTGTTTATTCTTAAAAGATATTTTCACAAGGTAAATCTAGGTTGGTAGTTTTTTTTTTGGTTTTTACTTTGCTTTCTTGTTTCTTTGGGGTTTTTTGCTTGTTTTTGTTTTTCTTCCCACAGTTTGAAGCTTTTATTTCATCTTCTATTGGTCTTTGTTGTTTATGGTTAGAAATCAATGGAAATTCAAAATATTTTTCTCCTATATTTAATAAATGTCATTGTCCTGTATTTTCCTGATTTTTCTCTTTCTCATTTGCTTTCAGAAGCTTGTGATTGCCCTAGGCACAGGTTTTTTTTTTTTTTTTCATATTTATCTCAGAGTTTACTTATAGCTTCTTAACTCTCTAGTTTGGCAGTCTTATTATGTCAACTGGTTTTTATGCCCTATCCGCTCTGCTCCAATTACATCTAATATTAAACATTCTGATATTTTCTTATAGACCCCTAAAGTTCTTGATTTTTTTCAACCTTTTGTTCTGGGTTTCAGACTAACTTCTATTTACCTATATTCAAGTTTACTGACTCTTCCGTCATTTCCATTCAGCTGTTAAACCCATGCAGTGATTATTTTTCCTTTCAAATATTGTATTTTTCAGTTCTAAAATCAGGTATATATACATATTAGATAGAAAATTTCACTCCCTTTACTGAAATTTCATATATTTTTATTCATTGTAAGATTTCCCTTCACATGATTAAACAAAATTATAATAACTTATTTAAAATTTTTGTCTATTAATTCTAATAATTAATTCTTTTCAGGATAAGTCTCTGTTGATTATGTTTTATCCAGAGAATGAGTCACATTTCTTTGTTTTAGCAACTCTGAATTCTATCTGTACATTTGGCTATTATGTTGTGGAGGCTCTGGGTTTTGTTATTTTCTTCAGGAGTGTTCAATTTTTATAAAGCAGTCAATGAATCTGCTTGGTGTTAGAATTTAAATTCCATGTCTTGAGTGGAAGCTCAAATTTCATTTACTTTTCTTATACTTAGCTGGGCTGTTTTGAGTCTGTCTCATGAATAAGCGGTTAGGCATAAAGTGGATATTTGTACAAAATTTACTTGCAGTATCTGGTGCTTACCATTTCTGGTTCTTTCCTTCTTCAGATCCCTCTCATCATCCTTTCTGGTGACTATGGTCGTATTGAACTCCACCCTTTGTTCTCAGGTCTGAAAGACTTTAAGTAGTCAAGTAGTTTTAGCTGTTTTATATGAAGCAGATGGGGCTTGTCCTCAGACTAGAATTTGTTTTTCCTTTTTCCAACTGCCAAGTCCTCTCTAACATGTGTCTGATTTTGGTCATTCTCCAGTACCTTCTCTGGAATGTTTTCCTATTTTATACTGGGGTTACAGTATTAGCTGTAAGAACATGAATCCAGTTGGAACTTTCATGGTTTCAGTAGAAACAAAAGTCACCCAAAAATATAATTACCCTTTCTACAGTCTGGTTTCAAAATCTTTGAATTCTTAAGTGCTAGTTCTTCTATTTTGCTAGCTAGGAAAAGTTAAGCAAGTGCAGCAGTATACTGACAGGAAACTGTTGGAAAATCAAGCTGGATTTAAAAGAGGGCATGGAACCAGGGACATCATTGCTGATATCAGATGGATTTTGGCCCAAAGCAAAGAATACCAGGGAGATGTCTATATTTTATTGACTATGCAAAGGTATTTGACTGTGTGGATCACAACAAATTATGGATAACACTGTGAAGAATGGGAATACCTAAGCATTTAATTGTACTCATGAGGAGTCTGTACATGGATCAGGAGGCAATTGTTCAAATAGAACAAGAACACACTGCTTGGTTAAAGTCAGGAAAGGTGCGTCAGGGCTGTATCCTTTCACTGTACCTCTTCAATCCCTATGATGAGCAAATAATTCAAGAAGCTAGACATTATGAAGAAGAATGTGGCATAAGATAGAAGGAAGACTCATTAACAACTTGCATAAAGATGACACTACTTTACTTGCTAAACGTGAAAAGGATTTGAAATATTTACTGATGAAGATCAAAGAACATAGCCTTCAGTATGGATTGTACCTCAACATCAAGAAAACAAGCCTTTGCAAATACGTCAGTAAGCAACTTCACAATAAATGGAGAAAAGATTGAGGTTGTCCAAGATTTGCTTTACTTGGTTCAACAATCAACACCCATGGAAGCAGCAAGTCAAGAAATTAAAAGATGCATTGCATTAGGAAAAGCTGTTGCAAAAAGACCTCTTTAACATCTTGAAAGGTATAGATGTGACACTGAAAACAAAAATGCACCTGACTCATGCCATGGTATTTTCAGTCGCAGTATGTTTGTGAAAGCTGGATGGTGAATAAGGGAGACAGGAGAAGAACTGAAGCTTTTGAATTACGGTGCCGGACACAAGTATTGAATATACTAAGGAATGCAAAAAGAACCAACAGATCCATCCTAGAAAAAGTGCAGCCAGAGTGCTTCTTGGGGGCAAGGATGGCTAGACTGCATCTTACCTATTTTGGATATGTCAGGAGGGACCAACTCCTGGAGAAGGATGTCATGTTTAGGAGCGTGGTGGGTCAGGGGGAAAAAAAAAAGGAAGACCCTCTACTAGAGGTACTGACACAGTGGCTGTAACAATAGGTTTATGCATAAAAAGATCGTCTGCACAGCACCGCCTGAGGTAGCATTTCAGTCTACTGTACATAGGGTCGCAATGAGTTGGACTCGGCTGGACAACACTTAACCACAACAAAGAGAAAGTTCCATCTTTCACTATGTTAGTTTTTGTCAAATATTTGAAGATATATCCATATGTATCTATCTTTCCACAAAATAAGATAAAACATTAATGAATGACTAGAAGTATTTTAGGGTACTTTTATAGATTTGAATTAGAAGCAATAATAATTAGAAGCAATACTTTATTATCCTTAAAGGGGGAGGGTAGTGACTGCAAAATTTATTGTTCCCCGGTTACATATAGTTATTTCTAATTACCTGCTCTTCTTCTTTTTCCATTAGTTGTGAGATTTTACTTTTTTGGTGGCTGCCCTGGAACCAACAATATACATTTCCAACTAATCTAAGTCCAGTTTCAAATAACATTATACTACATTACAAGTAATACAAGTCCCTCATAACAACAAAATATGCCTAATTCTTCCCTCCTATCCCTGTATCATTGCTGTCTTTTACACGCGCACGCACGCACGCACGCACACACACACACACACACACACACACAATGTATCACCAAATATATCGCTAGATTAACTAATAAGAACCAAGTTTTTATTTTACCTTCTTTTACTCTCTGAGTTTTTCATTTGTTTATGTAGATCAAAGTTTCTGAACTATATCATTGTCCTTCACTTTGAAGAACTTTTAACATTTCTGGCAGAGCCAGTCTGCTAGCAACAAATTCCAATTTTGTTTGTCTAAGACATTATTTCTCTTTTACCTTTGAAGGATAATTTTGCAGGGTACAGAATTCTACGCTGAGGAGGTTTTTTTCTCAACAATAAATATTTCACTCCATTCTCTTTTTTGCTTGCATGGCTTCCAAGAAGTCAGATACAATTGTCTTTGCTCTTCTTTTTTCCTCTTGCTGCTTTTGAATTTTTTTAATTTGATTTTCTGACATTCAAATATGATATTTCTAGGATTAGCTTAATTTTTTCTTTGTATTTTTACTATTTGGTGTTCCCTGAGCTTCTTGGGTCTGCAGTTTGGTGTCTGACATTGATTTGGGGAAAATTCTTATTATTGTTTCAAATATTGCTTGTGTTCTTTTTCTTTGGCTTCCAGTATCTCCATTACACGTATCTTACACATTTTGTAGTTGCTCAATAGTGTTTGAGTATTTTGTTTTCTTCAGGCTTTATTCTCTTTGCTTTTCAGTTCTGGAAGTTTCTACTGTCATATCCTCAAGCTCAGTTCTTTTCTCAGCTATGTTTAGTCTGCTAATAAGCTTATCAAAGGGAGTCTTCATTTCTGTTATTGTTTTTGGTCTTTAGCATTTTCTTTCCTTAAAAATTTTCAGCTATTTTCTTATATCTCTTCTTGATTGTCTGCTTTTTCCATTAAATCCTTTAGCATATTAATCAGTTTTTAAAAATTCCTGGTTTGATCATTTCAACACTCATGCCATATGTGATTCTGGTTCATGTGATCATTAAGTTTCTTCAAATTGTTTTTTCTGCCTTTTATAGGATTTGTAATTTTTTGCTGAAGAGTGTATATGATGGACTGGGGAGAAGAAGTGTGCTAGAAAGGCTTTTAGTAATGGAGTGGTAAGGTGGGAAGTGGGAGTGCTATAGTCTCAAGATTACGTAACCCAGTCTTTTGGTGAGCCTGTTCCCTGGACTGTGAACTTCACCAGTGCTTCTTGGCCTTCCCCCAGTGGAACAGGATGGCTGGAGGAGCTGGAGCTGGGTACTTCCCTTCCCCCAGGTAGGTTAGGCTTTGGTTAAAAGAGAAGGTTCCCCCTGAGCACATGCCTTGTTAAGAACATAATTCTCTGACATATTTCAGAATGATCACTTTTCCCCTCCCCTGACAGAAGATAGACAATATCCACAGTGAGGACCTCATGGAGTTCCTGTAGGCCAAACTCACAAAAGCATACTCCCTGTCTCATGACTGGGCTTGGAGTTTTTAACTCTCACACTAGTTCATGCTGAGTCTCCAACAGTTTGTCAATTACAGTGCAAGTTTTCCTACCCTGGTACTGGGTCCTGAGGAGGTTTCTGGATGTGGGTTTCTGCTCAGGTAGATTTTGATTCTCTATATTTGTCTCCAATTGTTGAGGCAGTGGTTTGCCCTATGACTTCACTTCTTTGACAGATAGTAAGAGTTGTTCTCAGTTCAGTCTTTAACTTGTGTTAGGATGAAGTACTGGCCTCTAAGCTCATTATATGCCAGGCCCTTATGTAGGATTTTTAGTTTCCTTTTATGTCTTACTAATAGGAGTAATGGGTACAGAAACTTTGCCTGCCCTTCCTGATTTTCCACCTGTTAAAAGTTTAAGACTCACTTTTCTAGCAAAATTATAGGCAACTACAGCTATGAGGGGGCTGGGGTTTAGCTCAGTTGGTAAAGTGTTGTTCTGCACTGAGGACTCGGGTTTGATCCCCAGCACCACAAAAACGGGAGAAGGATGTGGCAATCCACTCCTGGAACAATCCCAAAACAATCAGCCATTGAAAACCCTCTAAGGGTCTCTGTGAGTTGGACACAACTCAATGGCACCTAACACAATGACCACTATGTGGAAGTTACGCCAATTGACAAACAAAATGGAGGAGTAACACACAATTAGCAATTCATGTTTGACATTAGAAGGCAAAAAGGTAGTTGTTTTATGAAAATCAAAATTTGGTGTATCTCTCTGTATTTTACTTAAAGGCGTAGAGTTTCTAGCAGTTCTAAAACTCACAAATGAGTTGTCTACAGAGTAATTTTTCTAATTCCCACTGCAAAAATCATGTTATTCCAAACTATTTATTACACCTTCATAGTGCTAACCTCCACTCCCTTTTTTATTTTTTGAGACAGGGTTTCACTAAGGCATGCAGGCTACCTCTGAACTCAAACCCATGATTCTCCTGTCTTAGCCTCCCAAGTAGCTAGGATTACAGGCTTACACCACAGTGGCTCAAAGTTTTCCCTTAATTTTCTGATGAAACATTTCATACACTGTTATGGGAAGGTAAGCACTGAAATTGAATATATTTGAATTCAAAACTACAGATTTTAATTGTTTTTAATCAATTTTTTACACATTTAACAATTTGACAACAGATTTTATCAGTCTCAAACAATAATTATACTTTTATATCCAAGAAGTTTATATATTTTTTTGTCAGTCTACTTTTGGATAATAAATAAATTAGCAGAGTATGCTTATATTGACTATCCTTGATTGTGAACAGATTATTTTTAAAAATGGTAATATTCTAATCACACAATGTCCAAATCAACAATGGCACTTGTTTAATGCAAATAATTACTTTCAGCAATCAACTAAATATTACAAATTAACTATATAATAGACCATAAAGGACATCAGATCTCCATTAAACAATATTTATTAAATATTTTCTTTCTTTCTTTTTTTTTCAGTACAAAGGTGTTAAACCCAGGATCTAACATATGGTAGGCAAGTGCTCCACTAGGGAACCCAAATGACTGACACAATGTTAGCAACAGGTATAATCTTTATATAAAAATTGTGTGCATGAGCTATGTGTTCCATTTCCCTTCTGTATTCCTAAGGTCAGTGGGTGATGTACTTTGTCACCTTTATGAATTCCTTATGTTTAACTTTTATTAAGTAATGGATACTCTTTTTGTTTGGAGTTGGGGTAAAAGGGATGGGTCAAATGACTGTTACCTGAAACAAATATAAACTCACCTTCTCCTCCTCCCTTACTCCCCCGTGTTTTTACTCTGTATATAATTAATTGTGCAGAAAAGAAATTATAAGCACAAATCAGTCTTACAAAGTTAATCACAATCATTTTATATTTTTATTATATGACGGCTTGCATTAGAAGAAGGCTACAAAAAACAATGACTGAAAAGACTGAAGTGTAACTGGTGGTCTTTCCCATCATAAGCATAGAGGAAGAGTGTTCTTTGATGTATGCCTATTTGTGGTCTGTTACTATTTCTGACCCTGACTCTTGGGTTCATTGCCTTTGCTCAGAGTCACCCAACAGCTTAAATTACACTCCTGCTAGACGTTTCAAAGATACTACTTACACATTTAACAGTTTAATTAAGGCATTGCTCCTTTGGTATAAGGGATATAACACAACTCAAAAATTGTACATCATAAGCTTAATTGTTACCCATTGTACTGATGTCACCTACTGATAAGGAACACTTCAACAGCTCAACTAATCTAGGGAAATATTTAGTCTCTACTCTGAGGCTTTTAAAAGAGAAAATATAAACACAAAACTTAATTTAAAAATTTAAACTTGTTAAAATGACTGATCAGAAATATCCCAACACCTCCTAAGTGAGCTAACTAAAATATTGTAATAAATTTGCTTGATTCCATATAACTCTTAATTATAATAAATAACTTTTAGGGGAAAATGTTAATCATTTTATTTTTTCCGATCAATCATTTCAATTTTTCAACTATTCATTATCTTTTCAAGTATCATTTTATATTTTGGGTTTTAAATTAGTGTCAACACATTTAAGCCAACAAAATTTTTCTTTAAAAAAAAAATCTAAGCAGCAAACTGAACATTTTAACCTTTCTGAAAAATGGTCCTCAACCTGCATAGAGAATTTAAGCGATCAAAATAAATTAAGTCAAAATTCCAACTGGCAAAACACTTGGGCAAAAAGGTATTACAAAACTTCTCGGTTCAACCAGATTATGTTATGTTTATGTAAGGTCCAAGGGAAGAATTTTTTAAAAAGCCGGGATACCAAATCATACTAGAACCAACTCTGGATGCCTTCTTTCTAGGGCATCACTTATTTCACTGGGATCTATTCCCAAGGTAGTGGCCCTTGTTTACCGAGGTGTTAAATGCACCCCTTCTCTGCTTCCCTGCCCTACTTGTGCTTTTGACAGAAAAAGGATTCCCTGTCCAAACAAGGTTGGCCTCGTTAAGGAAGCCAGCCGAGGAAATAAACAGTGCAGCATGGCAACCCCCAGCTACTTCGCGGGGACAGCACGACTCTCCTTCCACGTCAGTCGTGTTCTCATAGCCACATCTCTCACAACGAAAACGCTGTCTCAAAAACCTGCCCTGCCAGGGAGCTGTCACCCTACAAAATATGCTCTGCTCCGGTGTGGAATTAAAATGGGAAAGCCTGATTCTCACCGTAGGATCCACGGAGTCGCCGGTCACCGCCACCTGCGAAGCCGACCGTGATCGCGGGGAGCCGGGGGTGGGGACCCGAAGTCACGCCCGGCTGGGGGTGCGGTGTCCCCGTGAGGCCGCTGGGCCCTCTCCACACTCCTGCCCCCAAATCCCCCCCTCGCCCGTCCACCTCCAGCCCCTGAGTCCCCCTCCTCCCTCCTCCCGCCTCCCTCCTCCCTCCCCCCTCCCGCCCCTGGGTCTCCCTCTCCTTTCTCCCCCAAGCCTCCAAGCGCCCTTCTCCACTCGCCTTCTACAGTCGCCCCAAATTCCTCTGCTGCTGTCTTTGTTGTTGTTAGGTGCCGTCGAGTCGGTATCCGACGCATAGCGACCCTCACAGGGTTTTCAATGGCTGACTGTTTCGGGATTGCCTTGGGAGTGGATTGCCAGGCCCTGCTCCCATTTTTGCGGTGCTGGGAATTGAACTCGGGACCTCGGAGACTGCAGCGCGGCGCTCTACCCACT